>OOFE01021462.1:33325-50267 GCA_900323365.1 Monocentris japonica | reverse complement strand
AATCTATGCCAAGGCGCACTGAAGCTGTGGCTTGTGGTGGCCCAACACCTTACTAAGACAGTTTATGTTGGTTTTTCCTTTGTCACCCGTCTGTATATCACATTGGGCAATCGGAAAAATACACTAGGGATCTACTATTGCCTGAATCCATTGCCGTGGAAATTCCCTTGCAGACTTTTTGCCAACTTAGATTACCTTGATATTTTGGATTTAAAATGTAGCCTAGTGCAAGACACACAGGGATTCAGACAGCACTTGACAAGCATAGATAGCTGCCTTGACAAAAGAAGACCCTGCCAAGGCTGTAAATCCCTAAAAAAATCTATCTATCTTTCTATGTTCAGATGGGAAGGGTAATTTGAAGAGACAACTGGCTTATAATCCATGATGATGTTGAGAATGATGATTGTGGACGGATTGGTGCTGTTGGCCCGTGCCAGATCCAGACATTCACCAAGCATTCTTATTGTGTTTACTCTGTGTATTTTCTTTATATCCAACTTTGTTATCGACAATTGATCTATGTTTGCCCACGGGACAGGGGGGTCGATTTCATTTTGTTCTCATTTTCATTAACTGCTTTCATTTTTTGTTTCATAATGTGGGTGTTTGTGAAGCCCTTTGAGACTGTAATGGTGATTAAAGGCTATATAAATAAACTTGACTTGACTTGTAATTGGATGACTCGGCAGTTGGTTCATTATCTTTCATCATCTAATCTTAAAATATTATGGTACATGGAATGATCTACACACTGTTGATACTGCAGCCAGGTGTAAAGTAGCTACGCAGAGCAGTGGAAAGCCACAATCTCCTGCACTGAAGCACGTCTTGGGGTTACATGGTTTTGACATTAGCACACACTTAAAGACATCAAGAGCAGGCATGCGTGTTCATACATAGACAGACATACAGACACACACAAGCAAATAATCATTTACTCTGAGTTTCTGCACGCAAAACAAACTTATCAACGCATAAGCAGAGTGACTGACCTCACAAAGTCTGGAGTTTATTTTTTTTCTCTTTCTTTTATGTATATTTGCTGCTACAGTATCTGCAGCCTCCCAGCCCTGGGGTGGTGTTGATGTGACGATAGGCTTGAGATAGTGTGAGGCTGTGTGCAGCTGCTGGAGAGTGACTCAGCAAGAGTTTAATGAAGGAAGAAAGAATAGAGCAATACACTACTATAGCTGCAAAGCCACCGTGACCTGCATTCATCTCTGTTTGTGTGTAAATGTATGAAATTGTGTGTGTGTGTGAGAGAGAGAGAGAGACAGTATGTGAAAGAGAGACAAAGAAACAGAAAGAAAGAGAGCAGCCCTGTCTGCAGTCTATTATCAGGTTCATTATCCCTCCTACTATTCTCATCTCTTCGTAGCCTTTCCTCCAACCACACTCGGAGGTGCTCTGCTTCCACCCACATCCTCTCTTTTTTACTCCATCCATAGTGTGTTCCCCTTTCCATTTTCTGCATCCACAACCCTTCTGACAAGACAAGCATCTCAGTGCCTTGTCTGTTCAATATTTCAGCACCGGTAGAAGGATGATTTATTTACCATGCCTGAGACACCTGTGGTGACTCACTCACGACAGAGAGGCAGTGCACAATACAGTGGTTTGTGAGCAGAGGTCAAGAGGTTACAGTTGGGGGATCCAAAGTCAGGGAAGACAGCCGTGGTTATTCTAGGGGTGGTATTTCTGTGTGTGTGTGTGTGTGTCATGCTTGTCATACAGAGGGGTCACAGCAAAACACATAGGTGAATGGGAAAAGCTTTACATGTCAGCCAGGATGAAAATGGGAAATGAGAAGTTCCTCTGTTGAAGACAGACTATGGAGATATGTGTGTGAGCTCAGACCCCACCCCACCGACTTTTACGTAGAAAAATCAGCAGCAGCTACAGCTGTGACAGGTGGTGTGGCATCACTTCTCATTATGGTGTTTCTTCTCTAGGTGAAGTAGGCAATTGGTTAGAGAGGCATACCAATATTTCCATTATGTAGACAGACATACACACATGTCTATTGAGCTGCATTGTCTTGTAGTGAGTTAAGAATTACCAGTTGAAGTAAAGTGTTCGGGGTCAGACATACACAGAAATTCACAGTAATTGGCAGCAATGAAATGGCTCCTTTCTCAGGAAGGAAGAATGGCTTTATTTTATTCCATGAAAACACCACATCTGTTGCTATAGTTACAGCAACACAGAGAACACTAACCTAGCAGCTGTGAAAAGAGGCTTTAATTTACATTTCACAGACATAGACACAAAGTTTATCAAAACAATGAATGAGGCAACAAATCAAATGGGATACATCACATTGAATTTTCATTTTGTGTACGGAAGCTCAAGCAGCATTCGCAGGGCGAGGGCAGGAGAAGTAAGTGAGAGAGAGGACGCGAGAGAGAGAGAGCGAGAGAGAGAGAGAGAGAGAAAGAGAGAGGGAGAGAGAGAGAGAGAGAATCAATGACAACTGCTGTGGGTGTGGGGACCAGGTGGAGTCGCATCTATAACTGGCCTATTATTCACACAACTCCTATATAATGACTGTGCTGTCTTCAGATGTGTATTCACTTTAAATCCTTGAGCTTAGACTTTAACACAGTAAAATTTCATTTATCTTAACCACTCAAAAAGCAGAGTGTTTGGAGAGTGAAATTTTAAATCAAACTGACCATGTAATACATCACCTGAAAGCGTGTGTGTAAAGTGTGTATAGCATTTTTTGCTACCTATTGTACAGCAAAAATTATCCCCTCTTTTGTAGCAGGAGTGCTAACAAAACAGATGAACTCACAATGGTGACTCTTTACATTTTGTTTATCCTAGCAGTCTGAAGACATAACTAATCAAGATAAAATCAGTCTCAAAGTGATGACAGGGGTCCAATGGAGCTAGCCAGTATGAGTTTGTAATCCCACAAATGTTCCAACATTGGAAAAAACAAGTTGACTGGTTTTGTAGCCAATAAAAGTATGTTTCAAACAATGTATAGTTTGTTATGGTTCTGTGAAAGGGCTAGCTTTGCAGCTCTGGTGTAACAACTTTAGCTAGTAGCTCAGGACGCATGCGTTATGCTAGCGCTGATATTTACAAAAACCGGCAAAACAGAATATAGACCAATCCCAGTGTTTGCAAACATTACTGTGCATGCGCACTAACTTGTTGCAGAAAACCAATGAAGTTCTACAGAGTTGTGGGGTTTTTCTGTCACTAAATGCGCAACAGATCATATTGTTTGTAAAGTGCCCACAGAAGAGAAACCAGATGTGTCGGGAGAGACTTATCTATACATATTACCATGTAATATATGTATAAAGGAACATGTAGTATGTCTAAGGGGCTTGCATTGAGCAAGTCTGGTGATAAAGAACTTCGATAAGTCTGAAATTTTGTGTGATCCTCCTGATTTGTCCTCTCTCTAAGTGTTGTGTGAGTTGGTAGGGACTATGGAAAAAAGGTGCTTGGCACTTCAATATCAGCTGATTAATAAGCAGAGGACAGATGAATGACTCTCCATTCTGTTTGCTGAGATACCAGATGAGGACCTTGTTGAAGTACCTGAGTTGATTTGATAATGGTGACTATCTGATGAGATAATAGTTATTTTGCCAAGCTCAGTGTAGCTCATATTGCCATTCCAGTGACTCACAATACAGAGAGATGTAGAAGAGATTGCATTAACCAGTAATTGCCAGCTTCCATCAAAAATGATGAGTTCATAAAATTAAAGTGCCCCAGATATGTTGTCCATAAGAAGAAAATGATTGGCCTCTATAGTTGGATGTTTCCTTGTATCTGTAAAGGGCACCGTGAAACTCATCATTGGATGATAATTGGAGTCCAACAAAATCAGGGCTATTTAGACTTAACATCAGCTCTCAGGTTGCTACACAGGCTGGAGTGCATATTCCTTCCATAAGCTATGGGTGAGCATGATTGTCTGAACATGTGCTTGCACCTTATATTGTTCTGTCCCTCAACAAATGTTGAAAGAGAATGAGCTGGTTCACAATCTGAGGAAAACAATCTTGGAAAACAAAGGTGATAATTATTTCTCTGTAATTGCACTTTACAATCTAGCCACTGGCTATAGCATGTTTAACTGACTTGAAACTTTCTCAAAGGGAAGTAGAGAAATGAGCTACTGTACATTTGCTCATGTGTTTCTCAATTTCCTCAATTCAGTTTGTTTCCTGAGACATACCTATTTTGCGACATGCTGTGAACAATCATAGATAAGCATAGGCATATCTGGTTGGTCATTTTTGGCTGGAGCCTTGAAACATATTTTTGATACCTGGAATCATTTTTTAAAACTTTGTTAGTAAATAAATCATTACCTAGCATTACCTGATATAAACTATCAGGTAATGCTAATTTCAAATTCAAGCAATCAATATACTATACGTGTAAAATAAGAACCAAAAATAGCTTGCCGTTGAGGAAGGCTGTTCCATAGTTGTATGGTACGGGCAAATAATTTCTGAAATATAGAGAGGAGCCAGACCATGTAGGGCTTTGTACACAGACAGTAAGCTCTTGAAATCAACTCGATAGCGAATGAGGAGCCAGAGCAAATAGACCAATGCCGGTGTGATATGATCCTTTTTCTTGCATCAAGTTAAGAGGCAAGCGGCTGCATTCTAGACTGATTGGAGACTATTGACTGATGCCGGACTACAGCGAGTTACAGAAATCTAAATGGGATATGATAAAAGCATGGGTGACTTACTCTAGATTGGAAAAGGACAAGAAGAACCTGAATTTAGACAGGATTTTTAGTTGGTAAAAGCTGGATTTGATGACAGAGATTAACTGTTTATCAAATGTCTGGGCATGATCAAGGATTATTTTACACCACAGGAAATGGGAGCTGTGGAAGAAAAGGAACTTCATATTGCCATGGAACAAGTTGCTTTAAAAGGTAAGAGTGAAACCACTCGAGGGCTGAGCCTGTAACACTGCCGCACAGTTTGAGTAACTCTTCTATTTCCTTATTCAGGTACATTTGTTTTGTTCTGGCATTTATAGGCAATGCTGGCTTCTATTCCCACAAGGATTTTACAGAACCTTGTTTATATCCCTTGACCAGACCTATAAAAAATGTCCCTCCTCATTCCCTACATGAACCCTTTAGTTTGACTCCCTGCCTAGAATGATCTTTAAATACTGGTTAGCAAGACCCTCTTAGCCCCCCTTCAGAGACAAAGGGCACTGAGAAGTGATGAAAAATCAAAGCTTTATCATGAGTCAATAAGGGCTGGTCCCTTCAGAGATCAGGACGTGATAGGTCAGCTGGTCCACGTAGGGAGGAAAGATCATTTGGTGTGGGAGCCCAACAAGACAATTCTTTTCAAGCTCACGTCTGGGTATCAAGGCCTCTCTCCTCTTCTCCCAGACACACTCCACCAGCTAATTACTGACCCTATTCAGCTGAATGAGAGGGAAGGACAAAACCTTGTCTTGTCTGGCTTAAGATATATAAAAGCCGCCAACGCTTAACACACAGCGGAGGGCCGCAATTACAAAGCAGGTATGGAAGGAAAAGTTTGATGAGTGTATGGTACTTCAAAGTGAACCACAATATTTTTCACATTTGTTTGGGAACCATTAAAATAATTTATTAATCAAGAAATCAAGTCATGCTACTAAATCCAGTACAGTGCCCTGCAATTATACGACCAGGGGCCAAATGTATAAAACATGCCACTTTCCACACAATGTGCGTAACAGTACACATCTTTCACACCATGCAAAAAAAGGATAACGTCAAAGTGTGAATTTGGGTGACATTTTATTTAGAGCTTTTTTCTTTCACTACATTGTGTTAGGATGTATTCTATAGTATAAAAACGTTCACTATGATTACATGTGCCAGTGGTTAACATTTTTTCGACAAGACTTCATTTCGTTCCGTCCATTCTTTTTGTTCTCTTGAGTAAATAGGTTTGTCACCATGGATTATTATAATAATCTTTATTTATATTATTATTATCACAAGTATTTTTGGGGAGTAAGAATAGCCTCCACCTTCACGTGTGACAAATTAATAGGTTGTTAAAACGTCACTATATACAGGCTGTAGCCACACAGGCACTGGATTCTCTCCCCCAAATCTCAACCTGTTCACTGGAGGCACCAAGGTCTTCATCGTCAGAATCTGTTGTAACAAAGTACAAACAAGTCTGTTTTACTGAAAGTCCGATTACAATAAAATTCAAACGGGGCAACATACCAAGATGGGCAGATGGATCTGTGTCTCCCAGTCATCAGGCACAAAGCCAGTGATGGCAGTTTGGCCCAGGATACAAGCCATCAAGTGCTCATCAAGCAGAGAGAGCGCTGGGGTCCCCTACTCCTCCTCCACTGGGTCCCCTCTCCTCCTCCACTGGGGTCCCCTCTCCTCTTCCAGTGGCCCGCTTCTTGGCCTCATGCTTGAAATCACACCACTTCTTCTTAACCTCGTCGGATCCGGGGCTCAGAATCGACAACGTTTACTGCTGCAGTTACCTTTCACCATTCAACATATTTTATTTTGTTTGTAACACCAGAGCTAAAGCCTCCAAATAATAGGTGTTTTCTTTTTTCTATTTCTCCAACCATTACTTCAACTTCACAGTCTGTGAAATTGCTTCTTCTTCACATTCTTCACCGATGCTTCTGCCATTTCTTTTCACATCTAAAATAACGATGGCCCTTTATATGCAAACCGGACTACTGACCAGGGGTGGGTGTCCCAATAGTGATTGATCTTGAAAGTTCACAACATACTTCACGCAGTTTCACAACAGTTCTTGAAAATTTCACGTGAGTATATCGTGAAGCTAAAATGTACTTCCTTTTGTTGCTTGTAGATTTCAAATGTAGACATCTATTTAAACAGCACAAGTAAGATGTTTGATTTGATTCAATTTCATTACATTATATGCCTCTGAAGTGCATAGGTCAGAAAATGTGCTTTTACATGGAGCGTAATGGATAACACACAGCACTACTATCATCAGGGGTGGGTGATCAAATCCCACCATGGGCACTCAAAATCTACGGAATATGTGTAAATATTGTATGCATAGAAATAAATAACTCTTAACATTTGTGTGCAATGTTTTAGGACATAGAAATATACTGCTAAAAGGTCAACTGATAGTATAATTCCTGATTTGTCATTGTGGATTCAGGTGCTCAGCGGGATGACACAACTGATTTTGATTGCATTCATTTAAAGAGACAGAAAAATGTCATGCCAAAGAATTGACACCTTGTCCAACATAATTTAACCTCAACCATGACTTGCTCATCAGCCTAAATGTGAAAATTGTGCCATATAATTATCCAATTAGACTGGCAGAGTCCTGCAGCCTATAAAAAGAGGCTCACCTGAAGTTTAGTTCCTTGCTTACATCAACATGACAGAAGATAGAAAGAGAAGAGCAATATTTTCCAAACAGGAAATCCAGTGTTTTAAAAATATAGATTCATATAGTGTAGTCCTAGATCTGGGGTAAAAAAAATATCTCACGACTAGCACCAGGTCATCGTGAATGAACAAGAGATTTCACGTACTACGTGAGTTGTGACACATTTTGGGAAACCCACCCCAGGCTAGTTTAATACGTTTGGCTCCAGGACTCTCCTGCAATCATTGATCTCAAAAAGTCCCTTTATTTGCTAACATGCATTTGAAATGTGACTGGAAATGGTGACGTTTTGTGGAAAGTCTTTGTACTTGTAGTGTGTCTAGTTTGAGCATAATTATACAAAATGCACAGAAAATAAATTGGCTATTTAATGGTTACTGCAACAAAATACATGCCGCATATTAAGATACTTATCACTAGCATATAAAATCGGCAGTGATCTTTTCCTATTAAATAACCATTTTCATAGTGTGCTAATAAACAGTGAGTCCAGCTCCAACGTGGAATGAGAAGCAAATTTGAACAAAGGCTGCCAGTGAGATCAAAGAAGAGAGTTGGTTCCTCCCAGCTTGATTCATTCATGACACCCAACAGTCTATGTGTGATATCACTTTCAAAGAGCTAGCCACATGTCACAAATTAGCTAGTGACATGCTTCAAATTAGCCTTTGTTTTCCATTGAACCACGCTGACTGAGTAATTGAGAGACTATGATGCAGGACTAGGGAAGATGAGATGAGTGTGTGGCAAATACTGTGTGTGTGTGTGTGTGTGTGTGAGAGAGAGAGAGTGTGAGTGTGTGTGAGGGAGAGAGAGAGCGAGAGAGAGAAAGAGAGAGGAGGAGATGGAGCATTGGGCAGTTTTTTAGCTAATAACACAAGCACAAAAAAATCCAGCACAGTATATACTGTATTTAGCCCATTAGAGCATGACACAGTAGCTAAACTCAAAGCAATGGTCACGACTGGAGTCAATATTACCATGTGATAATTGGCAGGCTTGACTGACACTCCTTCCAGTGTATATGTTCTAAAACCAAAACATCCTCTTCTGTGTGATGCCATTTTTGTTCTGCTCAGTTTTCATGTATCCTTTTGTTACTTTGTTCTCCCACTTGCATTTTCATCCGTAAGATCCCCCTCTCTGCTGTCTTGTTTCACTCCAAAGCAGACATTGGAAAGCATAACACAAACCTTGAGGTATTGTACTTAAAAAGGAATTTACACACCACTGCACAAATGCACAACAAATCACACAGGCCAACTCCTCATGAACTACTCTCCAAAGGGCAGAGATATGAGACAAAAATTCAAACAGCACAACAAACACAAACGAAATGTGCATCCAGACATGCGTCAGATTAAATACTAATGGCTATATGGGCCTGCTAGTTTGTTAGCATGCCTGTGGTAGACTAATTTACCGTAGAGGTTAGTGACTACCTAGTTTGCTTTGATTATGGTAGCCGCAAGTGTTGAGGTTGTAAAATCTATCTATCTATCTATCTATCTATCTATCTATCTATCTATCTATCTATCTATCTATCTATCTATCTAGCTTTTAAGAAACTATATTTTTGTGTTTGAGACAAGAAACGGTCAAAGTTTCATCAAACGGGGGTTTATTTTGTATCAATGTTCCAATGCTACTACAGAGATTCCTAATTCTAATTCCTACAATTTCTACAACAGCACTACTAACTGATCACCATTCAATAAGTAGTCAGCAAACCACTTGACTGACTAGTTGAGCAGTGACCTCTAACGACTAACAGATTTGTCTTTTTATTTGCTGTATTCACTGTGACCACAGCATGAGACTTATGTGTAGCAGTGGCAAATGTGTAGCTGGGGTTAACCAGATGACTTGCTTTGACAGTAAACGGGTAAAGGAGGGAGAAAATGACAGCATTCTGCAAAAGAGGAACAATTATTTAATTAGGAACTGATAGCAATGACACGCCAAATGTGTTAGGTGCTAATAAGTACAATTTAGGCTAATAAAATGTAGCCCAAAAAACTACGGCTTTAACAAATATACCAAATATTTCAGAGCATTATAAACATACTATACAGGGTGATACAGCTACATTCACAATTGCTTAATACTCATAAAATAACCTTATACTAAGAATGGTCAGTTTGAACCAAAGTACTAAAATACAGTACATGCTCATCCAGACTGTACAATTAATCTCATAGTCTGTGCAATGGTTGGCTGTCAAATGCATTGATCAGTATAGGACAGTACAGCATCCATCCAAATTAACCATGCCATTTATTTTATTTATGAAACAAAAACAAAAAAGAAACAAAAAAAGAAAATCTGTCATCAATTCCTCTGTTCAGTGTCAGTAACATGTACATGTACTGGTGTTGCATTTGCTAACTTGCACTAGGCTATTGAGAGGAAACTTCCAGCTAAATGCGCACTCATTCATTCATGACTGCATTCTGTTGCTGTGACAGAGGTGGAGTGAGTTAGGGTAGCTGGTCTTGAGCGGGATTTCAGCAGGGCTGCAGGCAGGAGAGGGATGCTGTGAGAAGACTGATGGAGGTACAGAGCCCCTAATGCACTTCCTTTTAAATATGAAGCTGCACATTAAGCTTTCATAGGCTTCCCACTGTTCCTCTTATCTGGCACACAAGTCAGCCAAGCTGCATGGGCACACACACACACACACACAGGCACAAAAGTACATTTTTATAGCTATTTTTAAATTTCCAAAACAACAGTACAAGTGGACAGCCCTGAAAAAGGCACGGTATAGGCTTAAGTAAGTGCACTTATAGTTGGATTCTTCAGACAGCAATCGCTTCTCCAAAATAAAGGTTTTGGGTTTATTTTAAAGAAATGAAAGCAACCTTCTGAAAATCTATGGGGAAGTCCTTGCGTTAGAGTGATGAAATATAAAGACACTGGCTAGATCTTTCTGGTTTTATGATTGCATGATCTGATACATCAGTAACAGACCTAACATGTTCAGGTTTTGATTTTGCAATGTATTCCCATGTGTTCGAAGAGTTCAAATGTGACATTTTTTTAAACAAAAAACATTATTAAGTTCATCATTCAGTATTTCTAAGGACTTAGCTTACCTCCAGTACTTGAAAAAAGGTATGACAGTTATTTTTGGCTATCAATCATACTGTAAGAGTGGGTGTCACTTTTTCCAAATGGTGTACATCTCATTTTGGAATGAAACTCTTCATTCAGACCCTTTGGGAATTGAGGTCGTTCAGGAGAATTAAATATTAAGAACGGCATTGCATTTTTTTCACATTTCACAGTTGTTTATGGAGAGTGAAATAACACACTGGTGGCATTCATTTCTTTCAGGAGGCGTTTTTCAGGGTCAGAGGTTCAGTCAGCTGAGCCTTCAGAAATGTATAACGGCTTCACTAGCAGGGCAAAGAAACCCTGGAGATTTGGAGGTATTGATTGGGAGACCAGCAAAGAGAGCAAGCAGGTAACCACACAGCTGCACACACACACTGATCACTGACAATATTTTGAGGGGGGGTGGTGGCATTGAATGTCTGATATATTTCTACATTTCTTTGCTATTTACAAGAAAGACGGACATCGGACGAGTATGTCTCATATTTCGCTCACAAGTGCACTACTGACAAAGAGTAAATCTGAAAGCTATGTAACCACTGCTAAACTACTAAATAGATCACACAGCTCACACAGATTTTCACACCGATTTTCAAATCACAATCATATTACTGAATTTTGTAGAAATATAGCCCCAGTTTATTGTGAAGATGTTTGATCCTCTACATCATCTGGTGTCTATGATGATATTGTGTGTATAAAAAAATGTACATTTTACAACAAGGGACAACAAAACTGTTTCCACTGCAGTTTCACCTCTATGGATAAAGGTAGTGATATCTTAAAATAAGGTAGATCACTTTGCTAGTATCAACATAATGTCACTTGATTTAGAAATTACTGGAAACAGGTGAAATTATCTCATCCAATTGGCAATTTATTTTTACTTGTTTTAAGGAAAACTGCAATTTAAGACATTAGATTAAATGACTGGTGGATAGTTTTTGCAGTTTGTAAGGAGTGTATTGTGTGTCAGGCTATGAGGGGGAGTGTAGTGTGTATCAGATGTTTTAAGTGTGTGTGTGCGTGCGTGTGTGTTTGTACAGAATGGGTAGCAAAGGAGTGTGTATTCTCAAAGCAGACAGCATCCAAGAGAGAGCTAATCCTGTAAGTACAGACACGGAGATTGTGGCACGAACACACAGCCACTGCTGCAGAGAGATCTGCCAGTACACCCCATGCCTCTCATTGCTTCTCACTGAGTCTCTGCACTGCTGTTTTATTCATGTCCCTTCTGGAAAGGAGAGACACAAGATCAGGTGTCTGCATGTGTGTGTATGTGTATGCCTATGTGCAAATACTGTACATGTGTATTTGTGCACATGTGTGTTTTGAGTATGCCTGCGTGAATCACAAGTGGAAACCATCTCTGCTTTTAAGAGTGTACTGTATAAATCAATGGTCAAAGGCTTGGCAGAAAAACAAGCACGGAGTAGGTTCACATTTATGTATCCCCACTGAACCTATCCAACCCTGCACACACCAACATACCCTTCGCCCCAAAACACACACACACACCCCACGCAGAGTACAACCTAAGCCATCTTCAACAAATGAGGTTGTTTTAAGTAGGATTGGTTTCCCGTGGTGTTGGGTGATTGCTCTGGTGTTAAACCAAAGTGTTGCTACATCGGTGTGGTGGAGGGGTGAGAAAGAGAGAGAGGCCAAAGAGGCATGGACAGAATGAGAAAGAACCAGAGAGAGGCCGAGAAAGAGACAGACAGAGAAAGAGCGAGAGGCAGAGAGAGAACGAGAGAGCGCATGAAAGGGAGAGAGCAGTCCCTACTGAGCAGTGGCTGTTGAGTGAATTTATTTGAGCTGTGGCCGCTCAAGTGAATCCCCTCAATGGAAGTAAATAGTCAGCAGACACTACAAGCCAGCCTTGCCTCATGTCAGCTGGTGAATGAAAGAAAGGAGGAAGATGGTAACAATAGAGGGGGGCTAACAGGTCCACTACAGCAGTGATGACTTAACAGCACTACATAAAAAAAACAATATGGCAGCACAGATAATAATATTTAATAGAAACACATGGAGAAGCATGGGGAAAAGGACTGTCCGTTGTTAGTGTTGATCTTCTCTTCACAATGTTGAGCAGCACCAAACATCTTGCACAGCAATCTTGTTACATCATGATGTTCTTTATGGTTCTTTATTTCTTCCTTTCCCACATGTGCTTTTTTGTTTTGTTTTATTTATCGATCAACATTGAAGAATAGCAGTACCATATAGCTTTCATTAACCTTTATTTATCCAGGGAAAGTTATTTTTCCAGCAACACCCTGCTTCGCATTCACGCATGTCCTCACATTCGTACCAAGGAGCTGCCCAGTGCACCCATAGTCTTCTACTGTTGGCTACTGACCAGCTCCACTAGAGCAGCTGCAACTTTATAGATCTTAAAAAAAAAAGGAAAGGGGACGGACAGGCTTTTTAAAAAAATGTAAAGATAGCGCTAAGTACTGTTCAGGGAAAGTTAGCAGTTTAAGGAGTTTTAGAAACCTTTCCTACTGATTGCTAATCAAGCCACCTCTTAGGACAGTCAAAAACTTCATACAAGAGTTTTTGGCACCAGTCTCCTGTTAGCATGTGTTAGCCCTGCGGTGTGTTTTTTTCTCTAACCCAGTGTCTCTCTCTTCTTCTCTTCTCTTCTACACTGGCTGTGCCCCTCTGTCCTTGTCTTCTCTCTGTATATAAACATGTTTTATACAAGGTGGCTGTCCACGCCTCTGTGACTAAGTGACTGGCAGTGACAAGCGACAGCTCCTCTTTCTCTGTCTACGTGTGTTTTTATGTGTGTGTGCATGAGTGAGTGTGAGCGAGAAAAGGTGTGTGTGTATGTGTGTACTACTGGCCCTAGTCTCACTTCTGCACTTGTGAGTTAATGTCTAGCAATATTGTAGCATCCCATCCAAACAAGAAAACAGACCCTGAAGCGGAAATGGCAGAGAAACTTTAAAAAAAGGATACACCCACAAGCCCTCATTCTTTCACTCTTCATAACTGCCTCCTCAGAAATAATGATAATCTCAGACATCAGGTATATACCATTAGTGGCTCTGTATGTGCACTTGCATGTGTGTGTGCGCGCGTGTGCATGCATGTGCATGCACGTGTGCATAAGTTCTAAAACTGTTCACTCTAATGTGATATATGATGACCGCTGGATGACACCCTGGTAGATGACAAAGAAAAGAGGAGAAACCTACAAAATCCAATGAATGTCTTATCTGTGTCAAGAAATACAGCATGTAAGAGGCCAGATGTGTGTGTGTGTGTGTGTGTGAGTGTATGCTTGGTGTTTGTGTCAGTGAAACTCTGGTTCTGTGTCAGCTGGCACAGACAAGCATGGCATTAGGATTTTCAGATTTAGCTAATCTCAGAGCAGCCATTCTCTCTACCTGCCAGTTTAGCAATACAGCAACACATTGGAGCTTCACAGCTACCTTCTGCTACACATTGCATTTTTGGTACAGTTTGTTTACTGCTATTATTTTAAAGTGTAAGAAAATGTAAAGGAGTGCTATACCTGAGAGCAAGTGAATGTGTGTGTGTGTGTGTGTGTGTGTGTGTGTGAATGTCATCTCATCCATCTTCCTCAGAGTCATCGTCTCGGACAGCTGTTTCACAGCCCAACACTCACAGGAGACTCCCCTCTCCCAACGCACACACACACACACACACACACACACTGGGGATAGGACTATTTGTTCTACAGTACCAAAGCAACAGAACCTCGCTGAGCCAACAGGCTGCACTGCTGAGCCAACAGGCCTCCTTACCTCCTCCTAACCCTCCCATGGGTGTAAGCTCCAGCGTACTGCAGCATGGAGATCCAGCCAGGTCTCTGCCTATTGTTTCCATCACAGAAAACATGTAACTGCAAATATGGTGGTGTTTGTGTTCTTACTTCATCATTTATTTGTTGAGAGAGTTTCATAACCCTTGGGCTTTGAAAATTCCACATCTTGAAAACCCACTGTATGATTTCAAAAACGCTATGGTGTCAGGGAGAAAGTAAGAATTATTTTCTTCATTCCTGATAGCACAGCCCCTGCTTTAATGTCATCTTCCACCCAGGCACAACCATGTAACTAGTCCTAAACAAATAACAGTCTCTGGATACAACATCCATCCTCCTCCATTCTTCCTCTCGCTCTCTCGTTCATGCTATATTACTATCTCCAGTGTGCTGACGCTACAAAAGGGTAATTTGTACTATTAGCCTATGCAATATGAGCAAATTAGTGTCTCTCAATTTGGAGAGAACGGAAATAAGTAAATGTTTACATGTGTGTCTATCTCTCTCTCTATCCAAAGACAGAGAGAGAAAGAGAGAGAGAGGGGACATGGTATGCAACATTCGTTGGAGAAAGATCTGTCTGGGTAGTGTCAAATAAAGACACTGTAGAAAGAATAAAGAAACTCAGTGGATTAAGGCCCAGCAGCCAGACGGGCAAACTGAGATTAAGTCTCACTTAAAGGTCGCACAGTTTTACAGGAAAGGGGGGCGATTCCTCGGAGGAAAAAATGACACAACACAGGGAACATAATCCGTGACATTTTTCTCTCTTTGCTCATTGAGCATATGAATGTCATTATGAGAAGACATTTCAACACCGTTGCCTAATCGTTGTCATTGAAGCCAGAGTGACACTGATCTGTTTTGACATGTTGTGATTTTGAAATGACTAATTTCCTAGTAAGCATAGTGGGAGCTGGGTTGAGATAGAGGTGAGTGACAGCTCTCTTTGTCTCTCTATTTCTTTCTTTCACTCCTGTCCCTGTAAGTCAGTTCTCCAATTAGCCAGTGTTGCAGTGATGTCTCCTTCCCCAGGCCCTGGCTATCTTTAGAGAGATTAGACAATTGTGTTCATGTAGAGGAGCACACACAAGCACTTTTCACACGTGGAATAAAGAACAGATTAACTTTTTCCAGCAAAGGTAGAAGATCTCGCTTGTTCACACAACTAATGACTGCTCCCCCAGACAGACTGTCATTTTGTCGTGGTCATCATTTATTTTTTAAAAAGGCAAGGGATTTCAGTTTGCTAATTATCTGGGATTTTCCCCCGTGTGCTAAGGAGGCTGTTTTTTGTAATAACTGCATCTTTAACCATCCCTGACAGCTGCCGACACATTTCTTCTCATGTCTGAATGCTTAGGAGCTCTCTTTTTTGGGCATCAGTCCAATTTGGAGAGATTTGTTGACAACTAACACAACACTTTAAATGCTTAGGTCATGCGTGCTTGATCCGATGATGTAAGGGTTTTGTTCTCACGTATGTCAATATGGGACTTTTACAGAAATTGTATTAAGTCTCCACGTGGAAAATTGCCAAGACTGATTTTCCAGAATTTTGACTTCGGCTCTCATTCATTCACTGATGCCTGCATGAAAATATTGCATAGCATTTACAAGGATACATGTTACCGACACACACAGACACACAAAAAGAAATGTATCAGGAGAGAAAGACAATCAGCTACACTGAAAACAGCTTTTATGTTGGATCATCGGAATCCATCACAGTGCTGTTTTGATGTTTGAAATTATTTTGAATCTCCCAACAGATTAGAATTTAGATGATGAAAAATCCAGTTCAATCCAGTAATTCTTCATTGATAGCCTGTGACGCATTTGCACAATGAGATTCCCTGGTGCAGCTTTCTCTTGGTAATAACATGTGAGGTGATAAAAATATTCCAAACTGTGTAGCCATTTAGATAAACTACATTTTTGCTCATGGGGCCCAAAAAATGATGTTTTGATGAGCCGATTGCTTGGTGCAACACTTTTGCTTTGAATGACAGTGAGGCATCTGGAAAGCAGCTTGCAGTTAGGGACCTGCCTCATGTGTCAAAAGGGATGGCCTTGTGTGCATCTTATTGTATTGGATACAAATATAGATGCTATGCTGGTGTTTCACCATTCATAATGTAATTCAGATAACTGTTTCACTGACAGACTATCACTGAATAAGACAGCTTTTCCTTAAACACTGCTGTTGAAGGGGGAGCACTATTGCCTACATATCAGTTAGAAACAACTGCCTTTGTCCTTGCTGTAGGACTGTGCCCTTTACTAAGAAACCCGTCCACTGCTAATGCCCTGTGTGTTTGCTTGTCTACTTGTATGTGTGTGTGTGTGTGTGTGCTGGTCGTGCTATCTTTATGCTGAAAATTGCACTACTGTTAGGATGTATCACAATCAGAGGCCCCCAGACAGCTACATGGGATGTATGGAGGAAAACTATCAGATTATACCTAATGATTGATTACCTCATTCTTGAGATGATTGCTTTCAGTAGAGTGTAAGTGTGTGTGTGTGTGTGTGTGTGTGTGTGTGTGTGTGTGTGTGTGCGTGCGTGCGCGCATGTCTGTGTGTGTGTGTGTTG
>OOFE01021462.1:0-13584 GCA_900323365.1 Monocentris japonica | reverse complement strand
CACACTGACTGACAGTACATCGAGGGACTTTGGGTAAGTATCCACCGAATGGCTTATGTTGCACATGCTTATAAGAGCGCCCACACACACACACACACACACACACACAAACACAAATCTCTGTCTGTTCGGTGTCATCTCTCTGTTTGAATGGAGTGTTTATTGTCTGTCCTTGGTCTGCAGTAAATCCTCCCTAGAGAGTATCTGCCCCCTTCAGGTCAAACTCATATCAGTGGTGTGTTTGACCATAGCTCTGAACCCCCAGCACAAAAGAGAAAGAGAAAGACCAGCACTACCTGTGGGCTGGTATTGATATCAGAACCATTCTGAACTTCATACTGTGTTTATGTTTTATACATAACTGTGTCTGGTTCTGGAAAGTTAAACTGTGGCAGGAGAAGTAATTAAAACAAAACTCAGAAGACACAGTCTGACTTTTTCAGGACACAAGAGGACAGTGGAGGCTCAGAAGAATAGACAGGCTAAACAGATACTGCCCAGAAATGTTATCATAAAACAAACACCACATGAAAACCTGCAGTGAAGCCAGAAGATACTGTAGATCTACTCACTGCAAAGCTTCAAGGCTCAGCCAATTCTCTTGTTCAATGTCTTGCCCAATCTTCCCCAATCTTCCTCAGTTTTTGAAGTGTCTACTTATCCTATGTGTGTGTATGTGAGAGCGAGAAAGGCAGAGAGTGTGTGTGTGCACAAATGTGTACCTACTATATTTTGTGTGTGACTGTGTATATAACTTTGTGTTTCTCATTATGTGTTTTTGTGCCAAGGTGCCCCAGAATGATCTAATATAGAGGCTGGGCTCTCAATTTGTGGTGTTTCTCAAGCCTATATTTAACAGCAACAAAGCCAAGACCCCAGACCACAGTTCCCTCCCACTCAATCTAACTTCATTTTACATCCACCAAAAGCCAAAAGCCTCCACTTTTATCTCCAGCGATTCATCTGGGACACATATGGAGACCTTTCTGGAAAATAAACAACTTGAGGAATAGGCTTTGTACCCCACCCTCTTTGCCCTAGTACACAAACATTTTATATCTAAAGAAATGAAGCAGCCAAGCTCTTTTCCTAACACCCTGCAAAATAAAAAATAAAGGCCTGAAAATCTTTCCTCCTTGCTGCTTTGTTTGATTTGTTTCCAAGGAGAAATAATATAGAAATTCACAATAGTAAAATAAAGGGAATATGACACATTGTGGGAATTACAATTGAGGTATCTGACACTTTTTAAAGCTACAAGACAGCTCATGCGTTTGATTCAACTGAAATCAAAATGATTCAGATGACTCATATACACTAAGATACAGCCCCTTCCTCATCAGCACTGGCTACTAAATAAATAACAAGCTGATTTCTCTGCATCCCAGTTCACAGTGCTTTCTCTTAACGAGCAGTATCTCACTTTCCTCTGTCACCAGTGCCCCCTCTCCTGTCTTTGGCATGTGATTATCCCAGCGCTGATGCCAGGAGACAGTGACATCATGACTGTATGAACTCACTTTTTAATTCAGGTTTGCCTGTTAGGGATGGCCATTAACACACAGGGAGACCGGCAGTCTCTGAGACTGTGCTAAAGAACGTGTTTAGAAGCAGTTACAGCTTTGTACATGGTGAACTTATGTTTCACATTTTAGGCATGATGCTCTCATCCAAAGCTCTCATCACATTTATATCTTTATGATGTTCTTCTCAGGTAAATGTAATGTACTAATTGCTTTGTGATGTAGTGAAATGCTTTGGCAATACTGCTTCTTTCCAAAAAAGATTATTCAATAGAATTGAATTGAATGAACTGAAATAGTGAGCAGATACAGGGTTGGGCATATTGGCTGTTGTCGGGATCAAATCTGTGACCTTATAGTTACGGTCTCTTTAACAAGTAGGCCACCCTGCCATGTGTCATGGCTCATATGTCTTTGCCCAGTAAAGTTCTCTGACTTTAGTGATGCCCACTTTTATCTTGGCTATTGGTGCAGCTAGCATTGCACTGTGGGCTTCTGTGAGCTCTGTTATTGCTGGCTCCTTCCGCTAGCTTGAGGTTAACCCCAATGCTACAATAACAGAGACAAGGCCACGCTCACACATGTATACACTTTCCTCTTGCCTTTCTTCCCTATTTCCATTTCTCTGATTGTTTTGCTCTCCTCTCTTTCACCCCCTCTCTCATAGTTAGTCAGTCACACATATTGTGAGCATGTACACACACTGTCACTGAATTACAGTTTCCCTGGGTCAAGATAGCTAGCTGAAGCTATAGCTCTCTGAGGGGCGTGGTGTATGGTGTGTTTAGATTGGGAGAATGAGTGTGTGTGTGTAATTAAGTATGTTATGAACAAATGGACTCCAAGAGGTCTGGGCTAGAGGTCTGGGTAGTATAGTAGGTAGATTATATGTTATACCATCACATTTTGACTGTTTTTATTCAAATCTCTAATCCAGTTGACCCAGTAACTAAGTTTTGTTTTGTCTAACTCATGTCTACATTGACGAGGAAGCTCAAAAGTAACTTTATGTATTCTTTCTACTGCACCAAAAAGCACAGGACTGCCTGAATGATCATAAGATGTGTATAAATTCCACAATTCTTCTTGATTTACATGCTGATGCAAGTGTAGACCGCTACTCGTATTGAGCTGCATTTGCACCCTGACAGACGAGATGGGTTTACAGTGTATATAATCTGAATGTTCAAATAGCTTGAAACTAGAATGGCATAATTATGAGGGTTATTCAAAATTGACTTGTGTCCTTTAGTATGACTGATGCCTTTGTGTTTGCCTATCCATTTAATGAAGCCACAGATTTGGGTCCATTTGATGTGTTTGTCAGTGGTTCGGTAGAGCCTAGACAAGCCAACAGCTTTGGCTTAGGCCTTTTACTGAGGACTGTGCGCATGAGAAGTGTGCGTCTGTGTGTGTACGTGTGTGTGTACTCAGTCAAATGTGGTGCTAAATCACACAAGGATGCAAGACTGGAAGGAAACAAACACAGAGGGTGATGAGATGTGATGGCTTTAAGTGTTATATGTTTGTGTGATTATGTGTCTTCTGTTCAAAGGATGCAAAAGAAAAGCGGCACTCAGCACAATATTCCCCCTTTTATTATGTGTCTTCAGTGGCCTGTGTAACTCAAGACAGGCAAAGGAATTTCTCAGCAAGGAAGTCCCACAGCCTCAAGGGAATTCCCTTACATGCTTATACGAAACCTACACACAGTATGTCTATTCAAGCTTTTAAATCAAATCACATGATGATAAAGCAAATAGTTTTAGTAACACGTCATATAGAGTCTATCGTACAGTCTGTCCCCTACGTTGTTTGACCAAGGAGGACACAATGCAGAACATCCCACAAGGAATTATGGTGTCGGTACATTGTGACATTGTACATTGTAAAACTTTGATCAACACATTTTAAGGTTAGTAATCCATATTTGCCGCATTAAAAAACTGTACTACAGGATGTGACATCTATCTTTAAGAATTAAGCTCCATATTAACAGGATGTAACCTACATCAGGTAGAAGCTTCATATGTACAGGCCACGTGAAGAATGTGTAGAACTATCATTCAAGCTAGATCATCATTGCAGACTCAAACTATTATCTAGGATACTAGCCCAAATCCTATGAAGAAGTCAGGTGAGATGTAGTTCATTCAGCTTAAAAGCTTTATAATAACATACCTATATTAGGTAGATATTCATGGTAGGCCAACTCATTTCTTTGTGATCATGAAATGAAAAGCTACATTTAAAAAAACATTCTGGTTTCCTGTATCACCAGCAACAAAGCTCAGGTTTCATGTATTGGTTTATTGGTGTATTTCAATCAGGCAAATGGTTGGTCTACTAAAATGGTATTCTGGGGAGTAGAAATCAAAGGACCTGAACACATTATATACCGACAACAAAAAAATACAGAAAAATAAAATAACTTTGTGCTGTACGACAAGATTATTTTGTAGTTTTTTGGGGTTCTTTCTTCCTTTCTCCCCCTCTCCTTGCCTTTTCTGTTACTCTGTTTTTGCTTCATCATGAGCCAAACCAGTAGTTCATGGCTCCAGTAGCCACTTAAAAAAGAAGAAGGCAGGAGGGTGGTCCGCATAGCAGGAGCAGACACATATGCACGATGAGTAAAGCCAGACTAATGCAGACCAGATGGATGCATATTATCCAATCAAAGCACACCAGACTGGGGCAATAATCTCACTTTTTCTGAGGGTTCATTTGTTACTATTCCTGTAGTCAGGTTTGCTGTACATGATCAAAAGTCTGGGTGCTTAATGTTTTAGCAGAGACAGCTGGGAGGGTGTGTGTGTGTGCGTGTGTGTGTGTGTGTGTGTGTTTGTGTGTGTGTGTATAAACAAGTGCGTGCATACAAGCCTACTGTTCTGTGTTTTATGTGTGTGTGTGCGCCTGTGTGTGCCTGTATGTGTGTGTAAGGGGAGGACAGAGGACACTGGGAGGGGCTGTGCTGTCTGTGTCCTAGAGGAGGAATGAAGGGTAGCATGAGGTTATGGAGGGTGAGTTAAGTTCAGCCCAGCAGCTTCATTAAACTGGGGTTAGGGAAGAAAGCAGAGGACGGGAAGAAGGAGACAGAGAGGAAGAGGAGAGAGACAGAGCAAATAGCAATGCCAAAAATACACAGGAATGTCCACTGAAGCAAGTCCATGTGTGTGTGTGTGTGTTTAGTTTATGGTGGAGTCAGTTATGGGGCAGTGCCAATAAGTGAAGTCTCTGATGAAGTTTATCTTCATCTCGCTCCCATTATTACCTCAATCTCACAGAAAAGACATTGGACTGAAAACATTCTCTCTTCTGCCTCCTTTTGCTCTCGGTCTCTCTGGTTTCTCTTGGATCTCTCGAAGAGATCAGAGGTATTGGGGGGACTTTTCCTTCTTTCAACTCCTTTGCTCTTTATATCTTTTTACTGGGTTTAAGTGATTTAGATGAATCTCGGAACAAAAATGTTTTGTTTGAATGAGAGAGGAGATGTTGTTGTGCCATGGCATTGGATACATACAGTATGTGCTACTTGTAGTTGGCAACCAGAACATAGTTATGAAAAAATGATTCATAGAAAAAAAACACAGCAATTCTGGTATTTTTGGTAAGTTGTAACTTGTAAGTAATGTTCAAGGCAATCACATTTTGGTGTAAAAGCCAGGTCATACACATGTAATGTGGCTACAAATCAAATAATGTCTGATAAAACAGACATGACTTCCTAATTGCATTAACTATCCACATAAGGAGAAAGAAACAAGGGCTAATGTGAGCTGGGAGGGCGATGGGAGTGATGCTGATGGGGGAGGAGGGGAGACGTGCACTGGAGCCAAGCAATGACGGGGATCTGCTCATATAAAAACCTAAAGAATGTAAGACAAGAGGCAGTGCCAACTACTTCACGCTATCTCCGACGACCAAGTTCGACCAAGCTAATCTTTTAATCAAAATCTTCGGTAGTCAGAGTGAAAGCTACCTAGTGCAGCTAATCTACAGCTAGCTTGGAAACAACAAATAGTGTATTTAGATTTCAGCTGGCAACAACATCCAAATATATATTTTAATGAAATCTGTATTGATGATAGCCTAGAGTTTGTGTTCGGACCTAGCTCGATTGCTCAAGCTATTCCAAATTAAAGGCACTGCCAGTGAGGTGCTAGTGGATTGGAGAGAGGAGATGTGTGTAATGGAGTCCCGGTCTGAGGTCTAATCAAGAAGCAGGTAAAGAGATTATATTCCTTTGGAGATGTGTGACTGTGGACAAACATTACATACAGCTCATGCAATGGCAGAGCGCAGTAATAAACCTCCCCACTTCTGACACACACTGTCAAAGTGGTTATTTATTTTCATCTATTCACAGAGCCGATGGGATGGCTTGTCCACCAAGTTGGCTGCATTGTTTCAGCAGTTACCCGCTGACCTATCATGGCCAAGTAGCATGCAACATGTAGAATTATGATTTTCATCTTGCAGTAAATTTAAAAAGTGACACCATACTTTACATGGCAAAGTTGACAGTTTATTAAAATAGTAACAGAAAAAACCAAATGATTCAGCTTTAAGCTGGAGTTATTCAAATCACTAGCCATCCTGTGCATCTCGAACTGAGGGTGGCGTACTGAACAGGACTGTTTTCTGACATATAGCATTAGTCCCCTGGCAGGGACCTAGGAGCCTACCTCCAGGAGCAGGCAAACTAGATTCTTTGTACAACAAGAAAAATGGATAGGAATATTGCAATGTTTATGTCTTGCCCTTGGGCAGGTACCATCAGCAGTGAGAGAAATGCAGGAGGGGACTGTTATACAAGGGTTTATATGCTGCTGAGATGTGGAACTATATGCTCTAAAACATTGCTTGGTGAGCTCCCCTGGTTAACCCATGTTCAAAGAACTGAAATGCACTCTCCCATTACTTTTCATTTTTTCACTGAATAAAGATATATCTCTGATGGCCCTCAGACAGACAGCCTGCTGGTCGACTTTTAAAAAAAGTTCTGGGTAGCAATTGGATCGAACTGGTTTGATGTTTTCCATGAGAGCATAGAGCAAGATGAAGTACTGCTTGGCTGTTACACTGTTTTTTACATCTCTGCCAATAAATTGATTTAAGATACTTGAAGAAGTTGAGACTTAGTGATCTACTCCAAAAGTCTTGCAAACAGGCTCAATGTAGACATAATTAATGTTATCACAGAGAGGTATGGACCTCGCCAGATAAAAAGTGTGTATCCGTTCATGTCACTCACAAATCCATGGCCCTTCAGAGTGCGAGGTGCGTGTTTCTCCATAAATTACTGACTCACCTAGAGAGAAAGAGAAACAGAGAGAGAATGAACAGAGAGAATGAAACAGTTGTCACTTTCATGTATCAAATTCCAGATTATTTCACAAACTGCTAGGATGAACATTAGACCATAGATTTTCTTCCATAGAGAAATAATAAAAACTTGCAAAATTAACACTACTAAGTACTGTTTTACAAAATACACCGAGTGGACTAAACATTATGGACCTATTAATTTCACCTTAAACCCACTTTATGAAATGAAGGGTAGATGAGATGAGATATGGAGTAATATTTGTTACACAAGTGTATGTGCATTGCAATAATTTGTAAAACAGTATTGTTATTCTTGCAAATGCACACACACTGGTAATGGATGAAGTTCTTCCCTGCTTCATAGAGGAAACAGTGAAGGAGAATCAGAGGAGAAACTATCCCTCTTTTGCTGCTGAGTGACCAAATGAGATTATAGAGAAGGTAGAGAATCTGTTTATTAGAAAAGGAAGTATGTATGTGTGTGTATGAACTTGCATGTGTGAGTGGGTGGGTGGATGAGATCTTGGCAGCTTGCGAAATGTTGTGAGATGTGGTTCCGTGTCAGCTATCACTGGCAGCTCCAAATTATGGAGGTGGCACCGCTTTCTGCCTAGTTCTTGTATTGTATTTGCATTGTATTTGCAGCTATTGATGGCGGATTGAGCACCATGTAAATAAATCCTGTGACGACAATTTTCACATTTGATATGCCCAGTTCCACTTGTTATATAAATAACTTGCATGTGTGTGTATATGTGTGAGAGAGTCATGGAGGGAGTGTGAGAGTGGAGGGGTAATGAACCTTGGTTTGAAGTCAAAAGCAAAGTAGAGGCTCATCTCCTCCAATGAGACGATGGCAAAGCTAATGAGGCACAGAGCGAGAGCCTTAAGAAACCTCACTACAGCTACTGTGCCAACTCAGACCCCACACATAATATCTTGGGTCATTCACTTTAAACCTAACATTAGACAGCTACGCTCACCTCAATGAACAAAGTGAACATTAGCGGGAAGAAAATACAGTCACTTTTCTTCAGCAAACACATTAACGTCTCTCTGAATTGACTTCACGTCATCATGAGCAAACACCCAGTTAGACCCTGTAGTGTTGCTGCTGTGTACTGAGCTCAGTCCTACGAGGTCCCTGGGAGTAGAGTGGTGGGGAAAGCTGAGAGGATGAGGAGCACAGTCCTGAGGTGTGCAGCTGCGATGACATGGATAAAGACGCACTAATGTGTTAATGGATGCTTTACCTCTCTCTCTCATCTCTGCGCAATTGGAGCAAGTGCTGACAAGGTGAAAGTGTGTGGATGTGTGTGTGTCTGTGTGTGTGTGCTCTCATGTGTCCCAAGCTCTAAAGTCTCACCACGTGCTTATCACAAGCGTCATTGTACTACAAGCAGAGCAGCCATTATTAGGATGAGATGTGAGGTTATTTTGTCCTGTTGGGAAGTATGATCAGATGGGATAAGCTCCTTGGTAAGCATAATGCAGGGTCCATATATTTAAAGCATCTAAAACAGGATTGCTGCGATATGGTTTATCCATTGATACAAAATGTGGAACACGCACATACTCTATTTTGCAGTGAATTGTATGCATCTAACTATATTATTACATAATTAAAGTAATAGCAACAATTCATTTGTTTTGTCTTTTGTTGATTTTATAATGGATATTTGTTTTATTTCATCACCAAAAAGCATTAAGAAATTGTTTGTTACAGCAAAAATTTTATCTCCACTGAGTCTCCAACTCTTTGTCTCCATTGAATAACCAATTGTGGAAAATTAGATGACAGGTACAGTATTTTGTTACAGAACAATTTCACAATGGCGGGAAAATTCAGCTGTGGTGGATACCTACTAAATCGCTGCTGGTGTGTATTTAAACATTGAGGCCATTATGTTGCTAAATATACAACCTCACGGTGTCGTCTGTAGTCACTGTCCCATTATCTTCCTCTATTAAAGTTTACGTGAAAACCTTGACAGCGACTCTCTGGACAGACCAGGGAGCTCAGACAAAGCAGAATGATTAATAAATTTATTACCTTGGAGTACATTGTTGTCAAACATATTCACAGGCTTGTCGTCTCTCGAAAATAATACTAGAGCCGCGCTTTTGTCTGGGCGCATCCCTGAGAGACCCTTGTGACTGCTTGTAAAATTCCTCAATGATGAGGGCACAAAGCAAAAAGTGTGTGCATGTGTGTGTGTGTGTGCATGTGTGTGTGTGTTTACTGACAGGGAGAAAGTGTATAACTGTGTGTGTACTATAACCAAATTATTATTATTATTATTATTATATGAAACATGACTCCTCACATACACAAAGAATAAAAAGGATGTTGCACCAACATATTTTGTTCTGATTTATAACCTTTTTCAGAGTGCTCAGGACTTCTGGGGAGTCTAACTGAAGATGCTAAATGGGCAGAACAATTTGGTTTTAATACATATCTGATGTCTGGGGTCTTTCCTTGTTTCACTCCCTGCCACATCTAAAAAAGTTGGTAAAGGCAGGTATGCTTAATATGGCACAGATGGTTAAGGGGCAAAAGAAGTATGTAGAGGAATGCCATTGTGCTATTTGGATATATAAGAAACACAGTGATGCGGGGAATGACTGCGGGGTCTGGTGGCACGTGACTTTCAACAAGAGAATGGGTGTGAACTTGCATTCAGTACTTGTAGGTGGACATGTGGAGTTTTTCCACTGCATTACGGTCTATTGAGGCTACTGTCAGTGGGAAAGTTGGTATCTCTTCCTACAAAGGATTTATCCCTGTGTGATTGTTAAACGTCGGAGCAAAATGGTGAGTCTAGAAAGAAGCCCTTGCTCTTTGACGTGACATCACATCATCTACATTTGGCCAGTTATCCATGGGAAGAAGAAATGTACACCACCGAACAAAGAAATGGACCCAAGAATGCAAGGTATGCGCCAATAGCTGTTTTATAATGTATTACGCTGTGATCACAAAGGAAGAGTTTTTCTCCTGCTCAAGGCACAGCTGTGAGCGTCGCTGGTAACAAAGAGAGCAAGATTGCATAGAGTGCAAAGAGAGTTCAACATTGTCATTGCTGTACAACATAAAGCTTGACAACTACTTGCAATAAAGGAAATAACAGGATAACCTTGTTGAAAATATATAAGGACATGAGAAGGTTATTAATTGTTCTGCTTGGTCTTGAAGAAGAGGATAAGGAGCCGATTCTGAAAGGGAGGATATGGGCACCTGATTTCCTCTTGGAAAGAACAGAGCACCGAGTTTCATCATCTTGTCCAAGAGCTCCACCAAGATAACACCAGTTTCATAGGCTATTTTCACCTGATAGTGGAGCAGTTCGACTGGCTTGTTCAGCTTGTTAAACTGCTTATACATAACAAGACAACCTCCATTTTGATTTCCATTTATGTCTTCTCCGTCTCAGATTTTATATGTCTTCTCCTTCCTCAAATTCAGGCCCTCTTCTTCAATTTAATTGGTCAATGGACCAGAGAATGACAAAGACGTAATGTGCAGCGTGGCTAAAGTTGAGTCATGTTCATCTTGGAGCGCCCAGGTCAGTGTCATGACCAAACCATTCAAAATAAATGAGAAAAAGGTACAGGCACCTTCAAAAATGCTTCCTATGTGATCACAGCCTTAAAGTGTGGATTTTTCCTTTCATACAAACACCACAGTTGGACAAAACAGATTTTTAAATTTTATTTGTTTTTGTGGTGACTCTATACAGCATTTTGGACTAATACCAACCGCTTTTCAGGAGAAGAGGAGTGAGGAGAGCGTTAAAAAAAAGCATGCATTAGCACCTCTGCAGCAGCTTGCAAGAGATTTTTTTTTTTTTTTTTACTTTGGCTGGATTGCTTAAATGATATGTGTTCCTGGTTTAGGTCCAATGACAGTAACTATCACAAAAGCAGTTTATTAACTAGATTTAAAGGTGATATGCGTTACCGACACTCTTTAGGTGTTTTTATTTTTATTTTTTTTCATTTTTTTTATTGACACTTATTGTTAGCATATCATCAGCACTGTGAAAACTGACTTAATGGAATTTCAAGAGAGAAAACCAATAAAGCCCATTACATTACACTGTGGAGCCAACATGTAATATAAAATGCATCAAGGGGTCTCCCAATACAACTATTAAACTATTCTCATACAGTACTGATATCCTGAAACATAATCTCCTGAAAGACTGGTGCTGTTTTTGAAATGATATATCAATTTGTATCAAGTCGTCTGAAAACAGCTTTCTCAATGATCTTAATTAGAAAAAGGATACAAGAAGTTGATCTACAATTACTAGAGATTGAATGGTCTTGATTACATTATCCAAGTAATTGCAGAGTTGCAAATTTAAGATCACTCAACTTGTACATCTAACACAAAGTAAATTTAAAAGCTATGTGGCTATTGGATCAAGTGAGCAGGCTAATCATTTCATTTGTGTAACAATTGCTTCAAACCAAGATGGCCTTTAAGATTAAATGACTCCATGACGGTGACAATTGATTCATAAGGAAGTTCAAAATCTATTGTTGAGATATCTGTTGAGATCTCTAACAAAATATCTCTAACAAAATAATAATTCTTACCTTGGAAAAAACAGCAAATATACCACAGCAGCAGGACTTGGTCAAAATTGACCATTAGAGAATTTATTGAAATGATCAACATTCAACAAAAGTCAATACATAACCTGTATTTTTCTAATCTCATATTGGAGACTCTAGTCACCACTGGAGACAATGAGCAGCATCCTATTATGGTAAATGTCAAATTGTCCAATTTCACCCATTCCCTTGATTGTGAAATGAAGAGAGGAAACATTCTTGTTGTGACCATGGAGCAAACACATGCAGAATAGAATGGTGAGGATAGCTCCTGCTGTGACGAATGTCTCCAATTTTTGTTAAAAAGTACTTAAAAGGTTATCTTTATTTTCATGAATATTATCTGGAAATATGCTTGACTAACAATTTTCATAACTGTTCCATCTAGAGATAATCTCTGCAAAACTCAATGTGAATTTTCAGTTTAGTTTTTTCAATTTACGTTCCGCTTTATGGTAGTTTCATTCCACTGGCAAAGCTTATCATTTTTCCATGGTGCCTGTGTGTGCACGGTTGTGCGTGTTTGGTGTCTGCACGCACTCACATATGTTTACACATGTGCACAGGCATGCGCAGGGTGAGTATGTGCCCACCCATATGTTGAAAACTGTGTCTGGAAAACGTGATAAATTTAGATCTCACTGTCCGTTGCAGCAGCCTGAAAACCTCAGCTCTACTCAACTCTGTCAGCAGCCAAAGACTAAATTTCCAGACTTTGTAGTTCACTGCATGTTTCTTTTCTACTCCCTACAAAAGCATCATCCCTTTTGCCCTGACACACACAATAGAAAATGATTGAATCCCTGAAACCTTGTTTGATGTCAGAAGAAAATGGGACAGCAAAGCAAATATTTTTGTTTCTTTCAATTTCATTCAACATCACTCAATGTCTGATGCATCGTCATACATGCCTTTCCTCATCTTCATTACAACTCAGGTTGTTAAGGTTGACTTAAAAGACAGATGATAGTTTTATAGATAAGTCAGGAGAAATGCAAGGAAAGCTATTTACATTCAGACTTGGGCTACACTGATGCTCAGGGTTTATTTTGGTTGGTGAATCCAAAATATTGAAATCCGCCATTTGCAGCAACTGCCCCCTGAGATGCCATGTTTTGCCATCATAAAGTATTTGGGGAATGGGGTTTTCAATGCATCTGATAGGTCTCCTTTTTAAGAAGGGCACTTGCCTCTGTGTTTTAGCTGATTTGCTGTGAACAGCCTAGCGTGCAGGCTTCATAAAAGAAAGGTCAACTAGACTTCTTGTGACTGCAGTATAGCTAGACTGATGAAGGAGTATGAATGATGTGAGAGGATATATGATTTTAATTTAGGACAGCAGTGTATCTGATCTTGAATTAGGCTCATCTTTTTACATTACCTTATCAGAAAATATTCAACATTGCAATTTAGGCTGTAAGACCTTTCAATGAATCATGCACCCCTTGAATTGGCCTGACTTCTTTAATTTTTATACAATAAATAGGCTAATTTGATAAGGTTAGATTTAGATTTGTGAAGTCGTTATTTAGTAAGGAGAAGAATGGAAGCCTTAGGGCATCATAACAGGAGCTTGAGGGATATTTGGAGGAAGCGCACAGACATAGGGAAAGGTTTAGAGAGCTAGTGCTCCCCCCCCCGATATTCCACCTATTGGTGAGATAGATAGTCAGTGTGATAGTAAGGCATGCAAGGGCCTCTTCAGCCCCGGGGCCTAATGGAGTCCCTTACCGGCTGTACAAGAGTGCGCCAGATATGCTGAGGTTTCTATGGAATCTGATGAAGGTAGTCTGGAAGAAACAGGTTATTCCTAAGGCGTGGTGCAGAGCAGGGGGAATTTTCATTCCCAAAGAAAGGGACTCTGTAGAGATAGTCAGTTTAGGCCTATTAGCCTACTTAATCTTGAAGGGAAGGTTTTCTTCAGTGTTGTGGCACAGAGGCTGTCTAGTTACTTAGAAAAGAATAAGCTAATTGACACTTCAGTGCAAAAGGCTGGAATTCCAGGCTTCTCCGGGTGCTTAGAGCACACCAGTATGATTTGGCACCAAATCTAGTCAGCTAGGTGTGAGAAAAGAAACCTGCATGTAGTATTTTTGGATCTGGCAAA
>OOFE01021461.1:0-12586 GCA_900323365.1 Monocentris japonica | reverse complement strand
GACCAGTCTGCGGCTACACAGCCCCATACACAGCAAGCTGCGATGCACTGTGTGTTCTGACACCTTTCTATCATAGCCAGCATTAACTTTTTCAGCAATTTGTGCTACAGTAGCTCTTCTGTGGGATCGGACCAGATGGGCTAGCCTTCGCTCCCCACGCACATCAATGAGCCTTGGGCACCCATGACCCGGTCGCCGGTTCACCGGTTGTCCTTCCTTGGACCACTTTTGGTCGGTACTAACCACTGCATACCGGGAACACCCCACAAGACCTGTCATTTTGGAGATGCTCTGACCCAGTCGTCTAGCCATCACAATTTGGCCTTTGTCAAAGTCACTCAGATCCTTACGCTTGCCCATTTTTCCTGCTTCCAAAACATCAACTTCAAGAATTGACTGTTCACTTGCTTCCCAATATATCCCACCCCTTGACAGGTGCCATTGTAACGAGATAATCAATGTTATTCACTTCAATGGTTTTAATGTTGTGGCTGATCAGTGTATGTTAGCAATGACAGAGTCACGGTAAGGCTCCCCTTGTTATAGTTTAAAGTACTGACTCCACATATTATTAGTGGAAACCAAGTCCAGTAATCCTCCGTCATCATAGTCCTAAATTTGGAACAAGATCAATATCATGATCTTTTCTCTTTCCCAACTCCACAGGGAGGTCAGAGGTCAAGGTCAGCTACAGAACAGCACCATGGAGCTACTAGGGCTTCATCGTCTTGCTCAAGGACACTTCAGCAGGGTGGATGCTTGCTGAAATGGGGCTTGAACTCTGTGCTTCAGTTAAAGGACTGTCTCTTTAACCATCAGCCACCCTGCCACCCAAAACCAATGTCAAGGCTTAATTTGAGTAATTGAAAAAGGAATAATTTTTTTTTTAAAAACACTGTCTCAAATTAATTTTGGATTGTTATGTAACGCTGCTGGCTATGTTACATCCCAGAGAGTCACTGCATCTTCAGTTGCAAAGATTTATGATTAAAGCTTTTGGGTAATACACATTTTTCAACAATAAATACAATCAACATGGTGTTAATGTATAAACCGTTGTTTGTTTTGAAACTTTATATTTTATATGTATAAATGTTAAGTATGAAAATGTGTGGATTCCAACATTGAGAGGGTGTGCTATATGAAAAGTATCACTAGATACAATATATAACAAATGAGAGGAACATTTGAATATGAAGAAAAACAATATGTGACATTACAGCATACAGTCGCGCTTGAAAGTTTGTGAACCCCATGTGCAACGATAGAAACCTGGTCAGTTTGGTGTTACCATGCAGGTGAAAAACACTATCCTGTGATCTAAGGAGACCTCAGAGGACCTCAGGAAGAGAGGAGTGAGTGAATCAGTCAGGGGAAGCTTAGAAAGACGCATCAAGATTTGAGTTCCATCAGTCTACTGAGAGATAAACAATATACAAATGGAGAGTATTTAACATGTCTAGAAATCTGACTCTGACTAGAACGTCCTTCTAAAATATCACCAAGAGACACAAAATAATTAAAACTAGTAAAAAACAAACCAAGAACAACATCCAGAGATCTACAAGCCTCCATTGCTGCATCTGATGTTATTGTGCATCCATCAACAAGAAGAACACTGAATAGAAATGGCGTTCATGCAAGGGTAGCCAGGAAGAATCTCTGCTGTCTAAAAAGAACAAAGCTTCCTGTCTTCAGTTTACCAGAGATGATCCGGACAAACCTGAAGATTTTTGAAAGTCAGTTTTTTGGACCAATGAGTTCAAACTGTTTGGGTTATCGCAACACATGGCATTTTTTATTGCGACCAACATCTCATGGTCTGGGGATGTTTTTCTTCCTCTGGACTTGGACTACTCAATGTCATTAAGGGAACCATGAATTCTGAGGGAAACCAGAGAAGTCATGAACAGAACATCAGGCCATCAGTCTGAGAGCTGAAGCTGGGCTGAAAGTGGCTGTTCAACAAGATGATGATCCTCACCATACCAAAGAATGACTCAGGAAGACGAGGTTTAGTGTTTTGGATTCAGCAAGTCAAAGTCCTGACCTAAATCCAGTTGTGATTATGTGTCAGGAACTGAAGCGACTGTTCACGTGAGACCTCAAACTCACTGAGGTGGTTGAGTTCTGTAAGGAGGAGTGGAAGAAAATCCCTCCAGGAAGGTGAAGAGACTGTTCAATGGCTCTAGGAGACATTTACTACTAGTCATCACAAGAAGAATGACCTTTTAGTAGTAAACATTGCTAGTGTTTTTTTATTATATGGCCTGTAGATTCATATATTTTAAAAACGACTTATCTTTACCTCAGTATGACTTATGTAGCCAGGTTTATTTTGTGAAAATATTTCAGGTGAGCAACCGCGTATTCACCCAGTGTGGAGTGATTTGTAGCTGTACATAGTCTCCCATCGCCTACCACGTTTACTTCCAATGGAAACAGGGAAAGTAATCATATTTCACGTAAATTTTACCAATCTCCTACATAAAACTGCCAGACTTATGATTTAATATTACTTACAGTTTGGCTTTAGAGCTGCTACAAACTCTCATTTTCTCACTTTTGAGATGATATAAGTCACTGGAGCAAACAATCTACTGGGCATCCATGGATGATTTTGGTGTCTATGTTCTCATCACTTAATAGGTAAATACACCAACGGGACAAACCGCCAAAAACCTAAGAAAGCATTCATAAACCTTTAAGAAAGACACAGAAAGAGAGAAACGATTGCAGATGTTTTCAACAAGCATAATTACACGACCCAGTGACTATACCACAAGTCCTTTTCTGTCACACACTCTCACACACAGTAAAAGTACAGAGTGTATTTAAAGAAAACCCTGATGACCTTAAAAAAATATACCATACACATAGGGAAAGTGAGAGAGAAAAAAACAGATAAAGAGAGAAAGTGAAAGTCAGCTTTGGGTCAAAGGGTATCTGAGGTGTCTCAGTCAACACACACATACAGAGAGAGAGAGAGAGAGAGAGAGAGAGAGAGAGTGCAGGACAGAACAAACACTATTAGAGCATTACAATCCCCCCTATCTTTCACCCTCTCTCTTGCTTTGCTTCTCTGTCTGTCTGTCTCTGATAATGATATCCCATCACCAGAGCACAGTAAACCTTGTAGACAGCGAGAGGAGGGAGATCTAAGCAGGGTCAGGGTGTGAATAATGCAAAGTGTCACACTACGTATACACAGAAAGGCTGGGCTACGCACAAAAAACTATCCCTCTGGTAAATTCCCATCAAAGTCAAATTTAAAGCTGCATTCCGCAATTTGCAGCTCCAGATGTCAGCAAGAGGTAACTTTGAATTTTGAAAACTTCACTGGCATAACTTTACGTGATTTCTGGGTATCTGGGTATGGTAAATGTCTTGTTTTTAGTGTCTGGTGGGGATGAAGGTGAAGAGGTTCAGCCATCATTGGTGAGTGCAGCTTTCCTGCCAATAGCCATATACAATACAAGAATTTCATTTAGGCAAAAATTGCCAGCTTTAAAGCTTTAAACATCTATTTTGTACTTTTGCTGGACTGTCATGAATTAGATATGTGGTCGGATGGACTGTGTGGATCTATGGCCAATGTGGCAATAATTTTCTGTAGAAGTGGTTCTCATAGTGGGGTCCAGGGACACCCAGGGGTCCTTGATGGGGTTCCAAGGGTCCCAAGCAGCAAAATGTGGAATAGTTTAACTTCATTGACTAGGAATGATCCCAATCAGACTTTATTCTACTCAGGTTTCACTGTAACCACTACCTCCCCATGCACAGTGCAGACGGTTCTGCAATTCAATAGTGAACCAACAACAACTACCCATACATATCCCTGGGACTAAATCTTATCCAATGAGGGCCTGTTGTCTAGTGTGTGTCTATTTGGGGGTCCGTGACGTGAAAACATTTGAAAAACCCTGTTCTATGTAATACTGCAAGGGCAACAAAACTGGTAGGACATGGCATGACATGTAACTTGGAATGCTGGTTATATTTGGTTGGCAGGACTTCAAAGCTATGTAGTATTTTGGTCTGGCATTTCAGGAAAGGAAATGAGTTTCCAAGCATGCAGTTGTATAATCCCACAAAACCCTGCCTTTTTGAAAGGTTAAACGTTCAAATGATGATCATAATAACAATGAAGCATATACAAGTGTTCAAATGTGGGTCATTTATGGCTCAAACTCTCGTGTAGGCAAGGGTAAAAACACACAGATAGCAGTATATTCCTGTCCCAAACAGACTAGTGTTAAGCCATTAGGCCACTTCAGCCACACATCTAATATTAAAGACGCCCTCCAGCTTTATTCTGTCACACTATCTGTCGCTCCCAAAACTGCATGAGTCATTCTGTTTTGGTCGGAGAGGCAGTCTGTGTTTTACATGAAAACACAAACCACCTCATCATCATCATCATCATGACACATTTGATATCCTCCCTTTTTAAACTGTGCCATAGGCGGTATGGTTGCTTTGATGCCAGTGTCATGCACTCCAGTTGTCCGGCCCACGTGGGCATACAGGACACAGCCACACTTCACACTGAAGGTTGTGTGTAACAGAACTATTCCAGAACAAACTCATGAACCATTGAAACAAAGTATGTTGCTGTCTTTCCCAGGCTTTAAATATAAATAAAATTATCTCTTTTACTGCTTAAAATTATTCTTACCCATCACCCACACAGTCACACACACACACACAATAGATTTCCTGTAGATTTCCTGCTCCACGTCACCCCAAAGGTCTCTACTGGGATGAGATCTCGGACTGAACTAACAACTAGATTAGGCTCGACTGTGGCTATGAAGGGATGCGCCTGGTCAACAACAGTGTTTAGTCTTGTGTCACGCTGTGGCATTCAGATGATGCTCAGTTGGTACTGAGGGGCCTAATATGTGCCAGGAAAACATTCCCCACACCATTACACCACCAGCCGGTACTGTTGACACCAGGTTGGATGGATCCATGGATTCGTGTGGTTTCTGCCAATTTCTCATCCTGCCATCAGCATGGCACAACAGAAACTAGATTTTGTTGGACTAAGAGGCATTTTCCCACTGTTCAGTCATTCAGTTTTGGTGATGATGTGCCCACCCAAGCCTCATGTTCTTGTTCCTAGCTGACAGGACTGGATCCCGGCATGGTCTTCTGCCCACCTGCACGTCGCTGGTGTTGTACTCAGATGTTAATTGCATACTTGTGGTTTGCATGTTAGCTTGGACGGGTCTCGCCAGTCTCCTCTTACCTCTCTCATCAATGAGGCGTTTTCGCTCTCAGGACTGCTGCTGATTGGATGTTTTTTGTTCATCGCACCATTCTCTGTAAACTCTAGGTTGGACATTTCTGACGTGCTGGATCCGGCCTGTCTGGCGCCAATGATCACTTTCAAAGTCATTTAAATCTTCTAATGTTCGTCATACAGTAACTGAACCTCTTGACCTGCTCATTGTTGCGAGCAGAGGATGGACAAGGGAGGAACAGAGAGAGTGGGAGGTTTATTTAAAAGACTAAATGGGTTTAGTCTTTTAGTCTTTTTCTGCTGATTTCTGAGAGCAACAGACAGACAGAGCAAGTGTGGCTGATTGTATCACCTAGGTGGTTTAACAGAGATTCCAAGGTCAGGATGGAGGGTAAATGAATGGATTGTAGCGTAGATCTAGAAGAGATAAGATGAGAATGCCTGGCCAATTGATGAGAGTTTAGATCCACTGTGGAATGGATTGTAGGGAAGGAGGGCTTTGATACATCTAAAAATCTCTTCACAGGAGTTGAAAATCATTCATTTAAAATGGTGTCACTCCCAACAGCTTTGTCCCAGATGTCATGACACATTTGCTACATATAACTGATGGTAGCTGTGTTCAAGTATTCAAGTATTTGTATGCCAATAATTATCCATTGATTTGCAAAGGCTGAATGGAAAGGGTGAATTTGGATGACATTGCCTGAATAATGCAAAACAAGGTTTTAGGCTCACTTAGATTCCGTCAACAAAAAAATGATGTGTTAAACAGCGACGGGGATGCATTTGCTGAATAGATAATGACACAGCCATTTTCTCATATAGCTACGTTCAGTGAGCCAATTCATTTGCTCCAGCCCAGCTGATGGAAACACACCTACTGTAACTCACATTTAAGTTCAATTAAAATTTGCTTGACAGAATTGACAAAAATATAGACTCTGAAGCAAGCCAGTCAGAACATGGTTAGTTTGTGATGACTTTTGATTTTACCAGAGTCAACCAATTTTTTTTTACATTTTGGGCTGGGGGATGGGCGAGCCCTCTAGTATTGCCAGCCAATCAGAGTAGTGGCTCTTTCTGGTTGCTAAACAGGCACAAGCGACCTTTATCCCCTGAATGACGACTGGAAGACAGCTACCTCTGCCAAGGCTGCCAACAGTAGCCTTGCAACTTTTTCTCCCCATTTGGTGAAAGAGTTGCACATTTGAATGATAGCTAACTTTTGTCATGTTGATAGAAACCCACAAATCTTGTCATGCGTTTTATGTTAGTGAATTAATTGTGTTGGGTACTTCATATAAACCAGCTAAAATCGACTGTTGTCAAAAAACATGTGAACATGTGGCCTAGTTAGGTTAACTAACTACACAGCCTGTAGCTCGTTTGGTGGTAGAGAGGCACTAAAGAATTACTAAAAATATTCAGGAATTATTTTTACTTGAAATCATCACAAGCATATTTCTTAGACTCAAGGTAATGATATAAAAAAGGAAGAAAAGCAAAAAAATACCCCCCTTTAAGGCTTTTTTTCTTTTGAAGATGCAAGATTTCTGGAGGATGTGCATGACAAGCTCACACACACAAACACACAAACACACACACACACACACACCAAGAGGTGTGTGTTAATGAATGCAGTACCACCTGTTCAGTGAATGATCTAATTGCTCACCACAGATCCCCATTTCCTCACTGTTACACCGTTTAACACATAGAAAAGGTAGCAGTGAGGCATCTATCTCACACCTCCACTGGAAGAACATTTAACGGCACCTCCCGTCAGGTCAGATAGCATTTAATGGCACCATTTTACCGCTTAGAAGAGGCTGCAGGGGATAAATGGGAGAAATGAAGGAATAGAGAGAAACAAAGCTTAAATGGGAGGAAGGGTGAAATGAAAGGTTGACGAAATGAGGCTAGGCTAGAAAGGAAAAAAAGCCATTTCTTCAGCAGTGACTCCATTGAATTGATTAACCACCATTTATGTCAGCCTGCCTGTCCATGACACACACACACACACACACACACACACACACACACACACGTACATTAACGTGAAGTTCATAAGACTTCTTTTTTCATTGCGCTTGATTTGCAATTACATTGATGCAAATGTGAAATGTACGGAGATTTCAGGTTGTTTCCTCAGAGTATAAATGTTTAGTCTAACTGAATGTTACTGTTTGTGTTACTCTGCTTAATTGGTGTAGAAAAGACATATCAGAGTGTTATTACTTTACTGGCAGATGCTATTAATTATTCAGCCACAATTCTGCCGTTTCAAGATTTTAGTACATTATTGGCTTTTTATTACGTTATAGGTTTTATTAAATTATGTTTTATCATATTATTGTTATTTGTTACGTTCTTAGACACTGAGGTTGAAATCCAAACTCAAGTGTGGTTTTATGGGGATACTGACATAATTTGTAGCTGGGAAATGTCAGATTTACTGTAAATTAAAACTGACATTATTACATTGAGAAATATGCTAACTGAATTCTTATAGACTGACTATAGACTTTTGATCTCACAGGCAGAGATGGACGAGAAAAAGATGATTTTGATTTTTTTTTTACATATCTGGGTCCTGTTGATTATAGATTATACATTCATCCATTGTCTTTACCCACTTGTTCCTATTCAGGGTGACGGGGGGCTGGAGCCTATCCCAGCATGCATTGGGTGGAAGGCAGGGAAACACCCTAAATAGGTCACCAGTCTGTCACAGGTCTAACACATATAGACAATTACAGTCACATTCACATCTATGGGCAATTTACAGTCTTCAATCCACCTGACTTGCATTCTTTGGACTGTGGGAGGAAACCCATGTGAACACAGGGAGAACATGCAAACTCCACAAAAAAAGGCCCGGAGCCAGGAATTGAACCCAGGGCCTTCTTGATGTGAAGTGACAGCGCTAACCAAGATTACACAATGAAGTGATAATTACATTGGTCTTGGGAAGGAAGCACATAAAACTCAAACCAGCTAAGTGCTGCAACCTGCAATTAATAAATCTGTAGGCTACACACTAACAACTTTGGCTCGTAATCATAGGGGAACCTTTGGCTCGTAATCGTAAACCGTTTTTGATGCTAGATGGCACCCATATTTTAAAAGGTTCTTAATAGCACCATTATCAAATGGTTCTCCATAAGAACAGTAGATGTTCCATGTAGCACATATGCTCAAATTTGTATCAATCATCATTTCTGACCAACTGATTTCTCAAATGATTCAAAACTCAAACTGTATGCTTAAAGAACAGTACAATCTTTTACAATCTTTTTTAATCAGCTTTATACAGAAAGCATTTAAGTATGTATGTAATGCAATGAAAAATGTAGTTAATGCTGATAATTGAGTCAAATTTATTTTAAAATTATAAGCTCCCTTGAGACAATACTCAAGTTAAAGAATTAAAATGAACATAGAACAAAAATAATACAAATTAACATACAATGAAGGCCAAGTCATGACCTTGAAGGTCAGGTCAGTCATAAAAAAAACCTGGTTGTTACCATAGTTACAGCTGTCAGCGGTCAACAATGCATTGACTCTATGGGTAGAGGTAAGCAAAATGGCGACCAGGAAGCGTGTAAATCAGTGTCACGCTGCACCACTGAGCACACCATATTGGGAACAAACGAGGCAACGTCACTGTTCATTGTGTCCATTAATATGGTCTATGATATAGACATAGGATGCAGTTTTCTCCCCAGACAGCAGCAGCACGGTTACACCATCTTTGATTTGCAAGGACACCAAGTAATACTTCAAACAAATTAGCCAACAGCCACTATGAAGGCACATTTGAGCACTTTCATATGTTAGCATTCAATATCAGCATTGGTTAGTTAACAGGAAACTGCACGAGCACCCATACAGTAGGTTTAACACACTGTGGCTTCATTAGCCCCAAAGCTGCGGCATTACATACTCCAAGTTATCACTCCTACACAACAACATAACGTTTAAATCTTGTCCGAGGAGGCAATGTTAGAGTTAAGAAATTTTTCTGCTGTGGCAGCTAGTTAGCTAACGTTAGCAAATTCGCTAGCTAATGTTAGCTTGATAATGTTTGTTTGTTTGCTAACCTAACCCTCCTTTTAGGTAGAAAACATGGCCCTAGGTTTGCAACTAAGTTGTAGCTACAACATGAATATGAAAAGTTTCTCTTGTCAAGCAAGTAAAAGAATATCTATGCTACTGGTTCCCTCATTTGCTTAAAATAAAAACATGTGTGGTTATCTTCATGTTTGCCTCAGTCGCACCAGTGACTCAGCAGCTAATCCCACCTCACCAGCTGGTTTCACAAAAACCAATCATGAACTTCCAAAGAACCATGTGGGGACATGAATGTTTGCCACCCAATAATTTATGTGGTAATTAAGTATGAACTTGTACAGATTTAGTAAAATGGTGTTTCTTACTGGTGGTGGCTGATACTGAGGCATCATTTCCGTAGTGTGTGAACCAATAGAAATGGGCTCTGACAGGTTAATTCATGGTTGGGTTTGTCCTCCTGTGTGGTACATTTTGACCCTCACCAAAATAGCACCAATAAGAGGGAGGGTTGTTCCTGTACACAAATATCACTGGGCCTGTCTAAGACTGTAGGAGTAACATCGCTGCTGTTCTGTGATAACCTGCTGCGATAACGCTGACATTTGGAAATTTGACATTTTTCACTTTCTACCCGAGCCGAAAGTGCACATCGCCCTTTGTGTGCCAAGTTTCCTTGTCTTCAAGGGTCACGAAAACAATTCATGACATGGTTTACTTCCATAAATGCATGGTCCTTAATAAAACATAGAAAAGAAAAAAAAAAGGGCTCCTGAAAAAAAAGTTGTAGGGTTTTCTTTCCAACAGCAGTGAAATGTAAACGTCTGCTTTCGGGTGGGTTTGCTCTTTCCAAGTAAATTACAGTTTGACACATGGCAGTACACAAACACATACAGATGAGCAATTTGCAGGATGCTAACATGTCTTCCAGTGAAAGCTAGAGAATAGTTCAATGTAATAAGTAACTGACAGTAAATAATTCTAGGCTTATCTCATATACGCTTATAATTATATGATCTATTATGCTATCCTCTTCAAAACTAGTTGGAAAATTCAAAGTGCTTGTATGTGAGAGTATTGAGAGTGGCTCTTTACGGCATTTTTTTTGTTTTGACGTGAGAGGTTTTATGCTCGCTCGGGGTCATGTGTTTGAGAGAAAAGTATTTTAATGTGAATGACTGTCACGGTCTTATGCAAACATTTCATATCCATATTGTAATTATGCCATCAATCGGATTCAAGCTGGGATCAGAATGATTCAATAAGGGCTGTCAAGGCAGACTGCAGGCTTTCTCTCGCTCTCTCTCCCTCCTCCTCAATCTGTCTTTCCATCTCTCCCTCTCTCTGAACCCAAACACTCTCTCCCTCTCTCTCTCTGTCACACAAATATACATCCCAGTAAGTCTCTTAGATTGGGAAAATACAATGAAATGAATTGTTTTTAGTCCCTTGAAAACCATTGCAATCTTATTTGCCTCTCTCTTGTGTTTCTCTCTCTCTCTCTCTTTCCCTCACTCTCTGTGAATAGTTGCTGTCAGGTTAGAAGCAGGGTGCTGTCTGCCTGTCCGCCCACACAAGGCTCCAGCCATGCTGATCCGACCCACCGCTGATGCGCACGCGCGCACACACACACACACACACGCACACGCACACAATCACGTGCACACACATACCCTGGCTGCACCCACGAACACGAACAAGGAATGAGCACGGATACATTCACGCAGGGCACACACACGAAAGTTTGCATGAAAACACACACATATGAGGCATGTTTGAACACAAACATACATACACACAAAAACTCAGAAACTCATACATTCATTCTCCCCTCTCTCACTTACAAGCTGCCATTTGACAATATTACGAGCCAATATGACATTATTGTATACACTAACATAAATGTTGCTTCCACCAATCCACCAATCAGAGAGCTTTCCTCTTTAACAGCAGATAGAATAGTTTGTGTTAGGTTTGACTCTGGGGTTTCAGTTTAACAAACAAGCTTAATTATTGAAAGTCCAAACAAGACTTTCGTTAGACTTGCATTAAGATCAAAATATGGAATGTATGGAATCGTCTATGTACCTCTGTCTCTCTCGAGTTTGCCCTGAGTTTATTCTTATAACACATGAGTCATAAAAATGACCAATCATTGGAGGAATCCTCTTGCCATGATATCGTCCCCTCTCTCTACCTCCCAAGATGATGAAATAAGACAACAAAACTAAAAGTCTGGGAGTTTTAGAATGACATGTCTCTCATTACCAGTGGTCTTTTTATGCTGTAAATTTAGCATGACGCCAGTATGACATGACCAGGGAAAGTGTCAAGTTTATTTATATAGCCCTTTATCACAAACAAGCCTCAAAGGACTTGACGGGTCTAACTAGGTCAGGCTCATAGACAATCGAATGTATGACACAATCAATTATCAATCAATTATGACAAATATAGTAATGTGTTAATATAGTGAGGGTCAGACCAAAGACAGATACATGCACAGACAGGGACACAGACAGTATTCAGTCCCACCAGGATTTCGCTGAGTTTTTTTCTGATTATTGCGGCCCAAAATGATTGAATTTGCAGCGGCTTTTTATCAAAAATTGCGATGCAATTTGCGATATTTTTCGTGTTAACTTGTGATAGAATGGATGAAAATTTCAAACCTAACCCTAACCCGAACTTGTAGGAGTGTTAATGTAACACGTAGGAGAGTTAATGTAGGAGAGTTAATGTAACATGTAGGAGTATTAATGTAACATGTAGGAGTGTTAATGTAACATGTAGGAGTGTTAATGTAGGAGAGTTAATGTAACATGTAGGAGTATTAATGTAACATGTAGGAGTGTTAATGTAACATGTAGGAGTGTTAATGTAGGAGAGTTAATGTAACATGTAAGAGGGTTAATGTAACATGTAGGAGTATTAATGTAACATGTAGGAGTGTTAATGTAACATGTAGGAGTGTTAATGTAACATGTAGGAGTGTTAATGTAGGAGAGTTAATGTAACATGTAGGAGTATTAATGTAACATGTAGGAGTGTTAATGTAGGAGAGTTAATGTAACATGTAGGAGTATTAATGTAACATGTAGGAGTGTTAATGTAACATGTAGGAGTGTTAATGTAGGAGTGTTAATGTAACATGTAGGAGTATTAATGTAACATGTAGGAGTGTTAATGTAGGAGAGTTAATGTAACACGTAGGACTATTAATGTAACACGTAGGAGAGTTAATGTAACACATAGGAGTGT
>OOFE01021457.1:22171-51145 GCA_900323365.1 Monocentris japonica | reverse complement strand
GCTTTGTCAGCAGTCAACCAGCCAGGCTGCTGTCTGCTGCTGTGGCACTGTGATACTGAGCGTTTTTATCAGTGTGTGTGTGTGTGTGTGTGTGTGTGTGTGTGTGTGTGTGTGTGTGTATGTGTGTGTGTGTGAGAATGTCTTCCAGCAGTCAGGATTAGCAGGCTGTGTATTACTGAATCCTGTCCAGAGCATCCACAGTGGGAGAGAGGAAATGAGGCAATCAGGAGCGGAGCTATAATCAGAAGTGACGGTCCACCTCAGGATCACCTGGCAGGCGGCTTGGAGGGACTTTCCACCCAGCTGCCACGTTGTTGTTGTTGTTGTTGTTGTCATCGCTGTCATGGATATGGTCTGGGTAAGAGCTTTTTTTTTCTTTCACTCTCCCTTTCTGCATAGCCACTGTTTTCTTTTTCCCTTCCTCTGTATTTATCTTACTCTCTCTCTCTCTCTCTCTCTCTCTCTCTATCTATCTATCTCCAGCAGTACTGCGTATCCGTCCTCCAGGGAGGTCGGGTGTTTGCAGCTCCTGAACGCAGAGACCTTCAACCTCTTATCAGACATCTGTCCTCTGCTTAACCTCGCGCCCGCTGTCTTTCTATATTCAGGGGCAGGACAATTCACAAAATAATCCCTTGACTACACTTTCATCATTTCTCAGTGACAGTTTCATTGAAATAGTGGGATCTATTTATTGAAGCACATTACCTTATGGATGGAAAAATGTATTCTGAGAGGCTGGGATCCTAATGGCAGGTTTCACTGACTCACTGGTCTTGTAATCCAAACATCATTTGGGAAAACCCTTTTGCAATAGAGGAGAAAATGATGAGAGTAACTGAGGGGAGAGGATTTAATCAGATTTCGTCAGTGGCAGAAGATGTCATCAGGGTCGGTTGGAGGACTCGCGCTCATGACTTGAATCTTTCCCCACACACGGACACATGCACACTCAATGTGCTTAGTAACATATAATATGAATCACCTGCTGACGTGTCAGTGTGCCCTTCAAAAATGTCTTCCTCTAAAAATCAATGATAAACCATTTTTTCCAACTGTGTTTAAGCCTAGTGTTAGGTATACTGATTCCAGTAAGGTCAGGGTGTTGTATATAATCAATTTTTGTGTGAGGATTGTGATGAGTCCCTGTGTCATGGCTTGGCCAGAGAGCAGTAAGCCGTCAGTTTCCCTGAATCATTTCTGCCTGCCCTCCACCAGGGCCCAGGCGTCTCGTATAGGGTTTTTCTATGATTCTGTACCTGTGCTGGCCTTACTATGGGAACAATACAGTATCAGCACCCTTTGGTTTTCCTGTTTGTGTAGCAGAGCAGCATGCAGAAACCAGTATGTAACCCTGGCAGTACTGTTTGAAAGTGTGCCAGGACATTCATTCCCATACCAAAACATTGGGTATGAAACAGTGTACTAACGTTACGCAGTGGGAAAGGAAACATACTGTAATACTCTCTCTGTAAACCCCAGCTGCTCACAGTTCCTGCATGTTTCCTTGTCAATCAACCGTCTCCGTCTGTCACTCCCAGTGTCGTCATCCCCCTATGGAACAGCAGGTTACATTCTCCCATTTCCTCTGTGACCTTCTCCAAATCACCTACAACCTGCAACTAAAAAAAAACCCTTGGCTTGCTGTCAACCCCACAGTGACAATGAGAGAGAGAAGTAGAGGTATTTTTGTTTTTAATGCTTTTCATTACATACTTATTGATTATTAACCAGTTCACAACAGCTAGTTAAGATGAATGCTTCGGCCAATAAGAAATCATTTTTGAGTCTCGGGATAAAAACATCAGCTAAATACTTCTAGTAAACCTACCGCAGAAAACCATCTGGTGGTCTAGGCAACACCAATGACATTATATTAAACAATTAATTGAGCACGGATCAAGCTAGTATTAAAGAATATTAAAGAAATAACTTAATAATAATAATAATAAATAACGGTATCTCAGTTTCATGCTGAGCTAGGTTTGCTGGACGCGGCTCAGCACGTCTGGTCCACTCAGTAGAGATATTGCCAACTTTTACAATACAAAGAACAGTTCATTTTATAAAGAGTGAGTTGGTGGCAGTAAACATCTATTTCAGCCTGTTGCTTTATTGTTTCTTGGAAATGCTGATGATCTACTATGACTCAGAGGCGACATGATTCAAACTGAGTGACTGGGTGGTTTGTGATTGTTCTTTTTCAGGGACATGAGTGCTCATTCTCTAGTCGATATTACTTTCCACTCTGTTCAAATGGAAAAAGTAAATCTTTACTGAATTCAGTTTTAGTCACCTTTCTGTTCTGTTCTGTTAGTTTCATCTAAACTCCCAAAGACTTGTTTTTTTTTCAAAGCAGAGATTCAGGGATTTTGATCAAGCATCATCACTGATTGCGCTAAATTAAAGTGATCTGTGTTGGTTATGTAGGTGTGATCTGTTCATGATGAAGGCTTTGTCAGCATTGCGCCCTTGCTTGCAGATTTCTGGCAGTCAGCTTGCAGTTTATATAATCCTAGGTGTCTTAGTCACTGAGCCATGCTGTCCCCATGACACCTGCCTCGCCATCCTGACTGACCCCTGCCAGGCCAGTGTGTGGCCTACTGAACTGCGTGGGAAAAGGGGAAGGAGAGAAAGATAGAGCAAGGGAGATAATGGAAAAAGAGAGGCAATGGTCACAAATAAAAGGAAACTGCTGGTGACAGTCAAAGGGAGATAACAGAGAAAAGGAAAAGACTAAGAGGGAGGATAAGCGAGCACCTCACAGCATTGAGAGGACAGTGTTAAGAGAGGGGGATAATCTACAAAGATAAATGACACAAAATCACCTGTCATTTTCCAATGCAAGCGTACTTACTCCTAGTAGCAAGCCACTTTGAACACAGTGCTCATATGAATGTATCAGTTGTCCCACTTCCAAAGTTTACTTGAATTGATGGGCTAGCAAGGCTAGACTGCCTTTTCATCGTAGCCATCAAATCTTTTAATTCTTTCACAACCATTGTAAAAACGCTGTTGTTTGCTCCTCCAGCAACCAAAAGCAAACACAATTGCCAAGCTTTGACAAGAAAGCCTACACAGTTATTGAATTCACTGCAGGTGTTCATTTTGGCTGCTTAGTTTGTTATTTTGTCATTAACTTCTATTTTCTCTTTGTTTCTTCATTTCTCTTTGTGGTCTTACATCTACCAATAGTTTCTCGTCATTTTTTTGTCTTTGAAAAGAGAATGGGCAGTCCACCAACCTTGGTATGTTTCTATTCTTTAGTGAGACAGTCAGTAGGAAAGCAAAAAGGGAGACAGAGTAGGGCGGGCTCAGGACAGAAGGTAGCAGCCAACCGATGTGGATCCAGAGAGATGGGCTGTAACCACCGCAGCATCACTGGCCACTGCAGGTCCTTCATTGCTGCAACTCATTCCAAGAAAGAGGCTCACTGAGTTTGTATTAGTAGGGCACTAAAGGACACAGACCAAACGTTCATAGACGTTCGGCGCCACACAATGATGTACTATACATTGTTATTGCATATAATACAGTGATTGGAGCTGCTTTTGTTTTCTACAGCAACCAAAGCATCAGCAGCAGTTCACCACATGGCTCCAATCACGGCATCATATTTGTATGCTACTTGCTACTCTCCTCTGCTCTGCTCTGTTCACTTCAACAGACTAATTGTAACTAATGACTTCCTGAGTGGATCATGCGCCAGGAGTAGGGATCCTCTCCAGCAAGTCTTTCCCCCCACCCTGGGTGCAGCTTTTCCCAGGACACCCTGGGCCTGTTTGGAGGCTGGTGCCGTCAGGCATGGTGGGGAATGGGAATGAAGGGATTATGATGAGCTGTTAGCATTTGCCCCACACAAAGAGACACACACACACATTAAAAAGGAGCCCGGGCAAACCAAATTTGCCTGCCAAATTGAGTTCTCCCTCTTCCCTTCCCTGCCTCTCCAGAGCCTTCGCTGGTCTGTGCCTCTGAGGGCTCTGTCATCATCAGGGAGAGATGAGGGGATGAAGGGCTTAGGGCTTTTCAGTGCATAGCAGGAGAGAGTCCTCTCAGACTGAAACACAGAGAAGAGAGGACACAGCCTGTGGCAGATTAAAATACAAGGTCATCATGAGAAGGTCATTTAAAGTGCCTCCTTCCAGTAACCTCACATACAATTTTAAAAGTTCCAAACAACCTGTGCAAGAATATCATTTACTTACAAGGCAAAGTAGAAATACTAACTGATAACTGCCAGCTGACACAATGCCATAGGTGTACACCCCCGCCCTGACTCACCTAATGCACAAGTAAGCCTTATTTGGACTTGGATTTCAGCTGGTGGAGATAGTCATACATCACCTTCATCACCTTTGGAGGACTGTTTTCAGAGGAATTAAGAAATTTGAATTGGATGATTGGGTCACCATAGGAGGGCTTTAAGAGTTCTTCCTGAGCTTCTGACCCGGACAACTGTGGGGCCCTTGGTAGACTTAGTGAGAGAGTGTAGGATACAGCTGTTGTGTCAAGCTCTCCTCCCCCACAGTACTGACTCCCTAAGGCACTTTGCAAACTTGGTAATGACTGCTGCCAAAAGAACAACAGCTAGAGTGGCAGAATTCTGGTAAACACTTAGACAGCTCGCTCTCTCTCTCTCTCTCTCTCTCTCTCTCTCTCTCTCTCTCTCTCTCTCTCTCTCAAAGGTGACTATTTATTGGCTTTTGATGTATTTGTGTGCAAATCGGTGACAACTTCATCATCAGATGATACGGGCAAGAAAGAATGATCACAGTTCATGACGTGTTACACTGCGGCATGAAATGAACATTTTTTTTGTGGCAGCAATGCAATTAATTCATCAGCATGTGTAACCAGAAGTGTTTAATAACAGATGATCCAGCAGTAGGGGGTATACAAATGCATGAAATATACAACACACACCCACACACACACAGAGACTCACTCACAAACAAACAAACACAGAGACAGCCAAGAGTCATTTAAGCCGTTGGGTTAAAACAGCACCAGATCCTACATCTCCAACACTGTAAGGGAGACGTAGTGGACAGACAGTTATGTAATACAGAGAAATGCTGACCAAGAAGGGAAGCTCTGTGTGCGTACCTGTTTGAATGCAACTTCCGATTTCTGCCATGTTTACTTTATTTGACACACATGACTTTAAAAACTACAGTCTTGTATGAGAATAAAAGTTATGCAGTGGTCATGCAATAGAGCACATGAAGAAGAAAGTTTGAGGTTATACTGGGATGACACCTTTGCTTCAGTGTACAGCAGTGTGTGCATGGAAACGTAATCAAGCCGCTCTGTTCTCTTCTCATCTGCTCAAATGCTTTGATTCCCTATAGCAGTGCCATATTCTGCCATTAGGATGTGCAGAAGGAGCTCCCCCTACAGGCTGAACCTTGAAACAACAGCACTTCAGAAACCTGATAACTCCTCTCTTCACGATTCAGGACATGCTGCCTAGTTTTTGGTCATGCTTGTTGGTTTCCCATAATTGTGTACATTATTTAATCCATTGTCTGCAGAAGATCAGAGCTGTTGAGTGAGGACGAGACAGAGGAGCCAAGCCTGAAGATATCTGACCTTGACATTTTGCTTGTACTCTCCAAAACAGAGTCTCTCTGTGGGAACAATTGACTTGGTGAAAAAACAAATTGAGTTTAGTGGCTCTCCATGACAGATGTGACGCAGATTGCACTTCAGTGTCGCCTTCAGCCTGTTTGGATCCCATTACGAAGCTCTCTGCAAGAGAGAGACACAGAGAAGGGTAGGGAGCAAGGAGAGGAAGGAGGAAGAAAGGGATGGCGCAAGGAAGGGCAGAGGGAGGTAAAAAGCGATGGAGAGAGGCAGGGAAGAAGAGAGTAAGGGGGGAGCAATAAAGAAATGGATGGAGGGGGAAAGGGAGAGAAGAGGGGAGGAAGGGAGACAAGAAACGAAGGACAGTCTGGGTGGTATGGGGATGTGATTTTTTTGAACTTCAGACTTCTGTTTGACTGGGTGAGCCTGACTTGTCTAGTATGAATTAGTTTTGAGCATGTTATTTTGACCATATACCATTTTGACCGTAGACATTTATTTATCATAAAAAGGCCACTTTGTCTCTTTTTCCTTCCATCAGTATCTTCTTTCCTCCAGGACATCTTGTTAGTCAGCCAACACCCAGCTGTCTTTTTAAATGTAAAGCTACATAAGCCTTGTCAACATCCTCTCTTCCAGCTCTCCGCTCTAGTCAAAGGGAATTCCTGAGTGGTGCCGGCGCTTGGCTTTGCGATCTCATCACCCACGCAGCCTCTCTGCCTGCTGCTGCTGTTTGGCACTTCAACATATAAGTAACATACACTCCATATTGTTGCCAGCATTCACCCGACACAGAGAGGCATTGTCATGGTTGCCAGCCATACACAGACACTGACAGAGATCATAGACGTAGACACACTCACACACATGTCTGGCGATGCTTGGCCCGGTTTTGGTGAACCTGATTTGCCAGCCAAGTGGATTAATCAACCAGCCTCTTTCAAGTGTTTGGCATCCACCATCTGGAACAACAGGCAAGCGTTGGCCCTTTTTCAATCAGGGGTGCTCAGGCCTGGAAACGGTGTAAACTGGACCATGCAGAACCCTGTCATTAGTGTGAGCCATATGAATGTCCAGGACCAGCTGGGAAACCCTGGCTCCACTGCAGGACTCCATGACATCTGCTGGGCACGGCATCTTCAAGGTGCTAACCTTATTGGCCCGGCTTTGACAGCAGAAAATCACATTTTCAGTACTTCAGTACTTTTCAAGTCACTTTTAGGTGTTCCTTTCATCGTTTCCTGAATTACAGGTTACGTAGTGTTCTCTTTACTTTTTTGTGTTCAGGCTCCAGATCAATGCATCTCTCTTGTCATCACTCTGCTCTTCATTTTTATTATGATATCAACCCATCTGTTCAACCGCTTTCCACTCCTCTCCCTCCACACTCCCATGTGCTCCCGCTGCACGTTTCCACCTGGTCCCATAATCCACTGCACACACATTCAGCCTGCTCCCCTTGTCCTGGTGTTACACAATCCCCTCATCCTCTCACCTCAAGTTGAATTTTCATCATCCATTCACTACTTAACCAGGTCACCATGGCAGAATTCCCAGTCAAAGGTCACCTATTGTTTGTTCCTCTCTGCAGTGTATTTACACCAGTATGGTTGGCACGGTCCATGGGTTTTGGGAGATATGTCATGACTGATGATACTTTATCACATTATTCTCTACACCTGTGGGTACTGTATTGTAGCAGCTGCTCAAATGATTGATTTTGAAATGGCTTAAACTATGAAGCTGTTGTTTTAGCTTTGGCAGAGCACTGAGGATATTACCTCAATGCAGAATATCTTCAGTTGACTGAGGTTTGGAATCACATTTTGTGATATAAAAACAATATGCATTTGTATCTGTGAGGCAGGAGATGTTCTCTCTCTTACTCTACCTCTCTTTCTACCACTAGGTATCCCCCTCACCTCCAGCAAATTGTCAGGCAAGTGATGACACTCATAAAACCATGACAGGTAGTGTGCTCTACCAAGATTGGATTGTTCCACCAGCCATTCACTTGAGAGCACACAAGAGAGTAAACGTTTTAATATACCCTGTGCTCAGTACTGTGTTTTACGATCTCACACACGGAGCTCACGCAGGCTATGAGGAGCTTCATCATGGCTGTGTGGAGGAGGCTTGTAGCTTATATGCTCATTCATAGTGTCTCAAGACTCACTCACAACCTATGTATTGTGAGAAATATGAAATGCCCCTGGTTGGGGGTCAATTCACCTTTAATTCAGTCAGTTCAAAATACAAATCACAAGTGCAATTCACGTAAACACCTACAATAATGTCATTATAGACTGACTGAATTGACTGAGTTGACAGAAACTCTGGTATTCATCATTCCTGACTAATATATTTGCAGTGGAGTCCATTCAGGTTATTACAAGATCAGTGATGTTTATTTGGTGCAACGGTCTGAATTATTAGACCACATAAAGAAGTTATGACGGTACACTCACCTATCACTGCTGCACTGCACTGCTGTCCCCTGTCACTGTGGATATAGGGCAGTCCCTGGTATTTATCTGTTGATTTAATTCCACTTTCATTTATTGTGGTTGATCTCCTAAATTGTGATTGGTTATAGATAGTTGGTGGGGACAGCATATGGAGCAGCAGTGGGGCTTTGAGACCAATAGCTGAACCAGAAGGCTGCTCCACAGGCTCAGTTGTGGCCGTTCTGTAGGTCTAGAAACCTGCACTCTGTCTTGGGACAGATTAAAGACAATAAAATAAGAAAAGATTTGATAGGATATGGTACGATACGATGCAAAACGATACAATAAAACTTTTCTTCTAGGACTATCAATTTCAGCGATGCATGCAATACACAATCAAAAACAGCAGACGCAACAAGAGCAAAGGACCGTGAGACTTGTCTGGTTGCATTTTTCTCTCTCTCCTCTGTCTCTTGGCTTGTCACTATCCTGCCCATTGACCGATGACAGTACAGGTGATGATGTATAACAGCAACATGGTGCTTGATGTTGTAGTGATATATTCACCTTTGGACTGTATGGTTCTTTCTCTTACTGTATTCAAGAATCACTTTCTTCATTTTGATAAATGAATAATTGCAACATACAACTGTTTTATTTTTTAACTGTTTTATTACAACAAATGTTTCATTTGTTGAATTGTTAAGGTTGTAGTTTAGCATCTCCTTTCTTTCCTTCCTAATGTGTCCTTGAGCATCAAGGACATCAGTTTGTGTATAGCTGTAATAGTGTGTGCGCATTTATGTACATGAGGTAAGAATGGTCTAAGCAAGAAATCTCAGGAAAAGAGAGGTTAAGCTGTGTAATGTTCTCAAAGACGGGTTGGGTTTTTTTCTCTTATTTCTTAAGGCTGTCTGCCTTTTCAACTCTAAAGCCCACATATATTAAAATATCAAAGCAGACTCAGTGCTATGTTGAACTGTGCGAAGATACATAAGCTGCTGCATTTTCTTGCTGTCGATACGTGCCTTGGATGCATAATAAAGATTGTGGTTTGGAGAAAAAAACGACTGGAGCGGTTTTCGTTCCATGTTCCTTTTAGATGTTTGGCCAGCAGCAATCAGATAAATTAATAATAATATTAGGTTTGGTTTGCTTTCCTCTGCCCAGCACCACCTCTTTGCTTTGCATGCCGTTCCCCCATGTATACTTTTCACCTTTACTGCAACAGGACACTTCAATAATTCACATTAAAGTTTTAAACTGCAGTAGATGATCTTGAAAACATTAAAGCTGAGAGGAGCAAACAGACTTTTCCTTGCTTCTCACCTCTCCATTTATATAGCAAGCAGTGTAAAATAGGGTAACCTTGACTGGAAAGAGGCAAATACAGCTAGTGTGGACAAAAAATGATTCAGAAAATGGGCTATAGTAAATCCATTCTTTTTACATTGAGAATTAGACCAAGCCATGCAGTCACAGGACTGTTTTTGTAGATGGAAGCATTAGTCCTATTGTCCTGTCCTATTAGACAGTCAAACAGCATTGGCAAATGTTTTCTAATGTTTGTTTTGGCCACTTTAATTGGCAATGAGTGCCAGACATTCACATGAATGTATTAATCTCTTACCTGATACTTTCTGAATTGTCCTGATGTGACAGAACCCACCCATCTGGCACTCTGCAGATTGAAACAAAAGCCTCGTATTATTTCAAAATAATATTTGATTCCGAATCAATCAGTCTCCTACATCAAACCTAAAATACGTTTCTTTTAATGAGTATAGTCAGTATTGCCTGATAGAATATTTTTATCTGTCCATAAAGTATCAAGCTGCTCAAGTTGACCTTGAGCTGCTTTGATTCAGAATTCTAGCCACTGTAGCGTGCTAGACACGGTGGAGCATGCTTTTGTACAAGAGTACTGTGTTAAGCTATCAATATATCAGCGTGGACAAGGACATGGGGGTTTGTTCGTACACTCAGGAAATCAAAACGTGTCAGGTTGGTTCTAGGATCAACCTTGAACAAAGTGCATGCGAAGAACCCTTTTTATTGAAAAGGTTCGTCAAGGGTTCTTTGTAAGACAATTCTGCGAAGAACGCTTTTCATTTCAAGAACCATTTTTGGAAGAAATATTCACATGAAAAGTTCCATTTTGTCATTAATTTCAGGACATAATACTGTTAGCACCTATCTAGCTAGGCATTGTAAATTCGCTGCAAGGGCAGTCTAATGAAACGACAAGCAGCAGACACACGTATGTGAAGACCATATGCAGCAGCCACGAGTCCAGTCAGGCAAAACATTCCACTACTGCAGCAACAAGGTGAGACAAGTGGACAACAAGAGGAGGAAGAATTGGAAATCCCTCTCCAAAATAGTGACATCAAGTCACAGTCCACACATTAAAGGCCATCAAGACGGTTAAGCAGAGAGTCTTCAGCCAGTTACTCAACTCTAAAGGCACGAGCTAAAGTGGAAGCTACCCATGCTCAGCTCACCTTTGCTGAAAAGGAAGCTAGCACCATAAAGCAGAACTGCAAATCTGCATGTTCTCCAAAGTCAGAGAGCTGTCACTGCCGCCTCAGCTGAGGTTGCAGCCTATGAAGGAGCACACGGACAGGAAAAGAGCGAGTTTAGTGAAGTAATGAATACGTCTCCACAGCAGTTTTCAACCTGGTCTGATAAAGACTGGAAGAATGTTACGGGTTCCCTGAAGTAATTGAACACGCACCGTTCAAAAGAGTGTGCAAAAATAGTAGGACACCCGATCCTCCCGATCGCCTGCCGGACTCACGCACGCAATTAGCCTCTCACACTGACTCTCTTCCGTGCACACAGTCACACACAGGTTAAAAAGGCTCGGCTGCAATCAGCCTTAATTGGCCGCAGCCGCTAGCCTTCCCCACTCCCTCCCCCCAGTCCGCCACATGGAGAAGCTACCATACAGCATGCAGGTGAAATAGATAACCACGAGATCTAGATACAAGGAGGAATATGGAGTGATGTTTTCTTTGAGATGGCAGGATAGGATAAGAAATCATTCCAGTTTCGCCCTCACTACCTCCAGTAGCCAGAGCTCTAAAAGAGAGAACCTTAAAGCACAGCAGCTCGGGGATCTCTTGGAACTGAAAACTTCATGTTCCAAGTAGCCCAGGAAGAGAAACCATACATATATCTTATCTAGAGGTATCTAATCTACTGTCAGTCTGTAGGATCATCTGTTTTTTGTGGCACATAACCTTACAAGGTAAAGATGAACAGAGGGATTTGGATGAACCACTCCCTCCAGAGAAACTTTTACTCTATTGTATATACATATATGACCAAAGATATTTCATGTAGACATTGTTAAAATTCTGTGATTTTGTTTGACAGTTTCAGACCAACTTGTGAGGCACAGAAAAAATCCCGGAGAGGCCTATAGAAACTTCCTGAAGCGAGGGGGATGCTAAGAGAGAAAGGAGGGTTGCGTGAGCAATCTCTTCCATGCAAAAGTATCTCAGTGCTCTCTTACACATATCACAGATATGCCTTCCTTTTGTATGTGCCTTTCTTAGCTGCTGTAGAAAGATAGGGAGAGCTTGCATGCATGCTTGTGTGAGTAAAACAACTTTGACGGCAGAATGTGCTTTTGGCCCAATGACCCCCTGCTGTGACCAGTCAGAAACATTAACAGGAGGAAGGTGGTGGTGCACATGTATCCATTTCCTGGATCACAGAATGAATGCAAAGGAAGGTGGGGGATCTTTGCTTCTTCTAATTTCCCTTTTCTTCTAAAGAATGTCAGATATTCTCTTTATATTGCTTTTTACATGGAAATAAATGGGCTTGGGTCTTGGGTATATCTTCATGTATGAAATTACTTCTGGGTGTGTGTGTGGTGTGTGTCTGGATAATGGCTCTCCCATATACCTACTGTATTGTACCTCTGCCTCCTGTCATAGTGACAAAAAGCACCTCTGTTCCCTCTGCTGCTGATGTTGCAGAGAGCCTCTGGTTCTATTTCCATGAGAGAGAGGGAGAAATGGAAATGAGCATAAAGATGGAAATATAAATAAACTGCAGGGTTCTGCCGCCCACCATCTGCTGTGCATCTACATACACTTCCAGTGAACTTTGTTATTTATCCAGTTATTTACTGTTATTATTACTTTTTATCTATTTACCTCCAGTCCATTCCTATTGCTTTAGGCCCCCTGGATGCAGTGGGTAGTTACTAGGGTCAGGGATGTTGGTCCTTTTGTTAGGTCTGCCACCGCAGCTTCTACCCTCTCCCTTCCGTCTCTGTGTTGTCCTCCTCCTCCCTGCCTGAGGGATGCTCTGACTAACTCTGACTATAAGCCGTATAAGCCAAAATTCCTACTAAGTAAGTATGTGTTTGAGTTATGGTAAATGTGGGAAAATGTGTACAATTACTGGTAAATGTGTACATTTCCCAACTCTGTGGGTAAATGCGCACATTACCCACAGAGTTTGTAAATGTACACATTTCCCAAGGTAAGTCAGGTAAATGTGTACATTTCCTGGTTAATGTGATTGGAAAACACTAGTTACAGTAGCGCAAGGCTCTCTCACTGTCCTTTAGTGTCCTGCTGATAGCATTTCTGCAACACGTTGATTGTGCGTTGTGCCACTGTCACTACAGTTCTGCACCTGAGGGTCTTTTGATTAATTCAATCAGATTACAGTATCGACTGAAAAGGATTTGTTGTAGTAGAGCCTTATTAGGTTATTGTACATGTTTTGCACACACACACACACACACACACACTGATACACGTACACTCTCTCTTGCACACACACACATACAAAGTGCCCATGTGTGATGCCAGCATGAAAAATCTTTTTTTCATTGTATAATCCATATCACTGCATGTGGGACACCCACTCTGTGCAGCCTGCTAGGTGTGTTGAGCAATTCTCTTAACAGCAGGGGGCTGCCATGAAAGCCTGGAACATTACCGTGCCAGGGCTTTCTGCATGTGAGCAAAGCCTGAACATGGCATGCAGGGCCTCATGCATTACAGGCAGCACAAGTTGCTGTTTAGGTAGATCTGATGCAGAGGTTTCTAACAGTCCAACTATGCCCTCAACACTGCCACAACCATTGAGGCAAAACAAACAGCATTATCATTGTCAATAGTGTTATCACTATCACCAGGGGCACTTGTCCCCATAATTACTTTTCTAGTACTAAAGATTGCTTTAGGTCTTCAGGGAAATAATCAGGGAATGAATCCATACACTTTCTGTTAAAGAGGAAACTATCCCAAACCACAAGAGGTTCTAGTTTGGTTCATTTTTGGCCTTTTGTCAAAGAGACAGAATATTAGTGTTGGAGATTGTTAAATTTTGGAAGTTTGCACGTAGCATATTTAAAGCATAACTCGTTTTCAACCTGGTTCCATCATTTTCCATCATACAAATCGCTTCTGACCAAAATCTTGTTAATTGCTATTAATTGTAGAGCTACTTACATCTCACCTTAGATAATTTTCACTTACATCTTTTTACTGACATGTCTCATTACAGAGCGAGCAATAAATCTGTTGAAAAAGACATGCTGACAGACATGGTGCTTTTCCAAAACAGAGAAACAACAGTGTTGAAAGCCAAAAATCTCAGCACCTGGTGAAGTCATTGGTATTGATCAAAAACCCTGTCAAACCACTTGCACCTTTAAACCTCCACTATATAACTTTCTGTAACTTTCTGTGGCAGCGAGAAGTAACTGTTTGTATTTCTGAAGACTTCAATGCCCTTAGCTTTCTGTAGCGATAGCTGAGGTGCTAGCTCGCTCACTGCTGTTTCGGAGGTGTGCGTTCGCCCCATATGTTTCGATTTGTCATTTGCTGTGCTGAGGAAACTTTCCCACTAGTGTACCTGCCCGACTCCAAAACTTCATTGGAGTGAATGGAGTGAATCTACAGCGGCTCAATGAAGGGGGAGGGGCCAGTCTTGTCTGTCTGTTTCTGCTGTTGGCCTAAAGGGGGTGCTGTAGTGACATTTCAATTTTTTAAAGGTCATATTGCAAATTTGGGCTATTGTCTGATTGACACCAAACTTGGTGGCCAGATCCAGCAGTCGTTGCTTTACAAATTTGCCTCTTGGACCACCCAAATCCATCATAATGATTTGATTGTGGGCGTGGTCTAATGTGCAATAATGGCACATAGCTCCTATTGGGCTTGAACCCTTGAATCAACACTAGCAGCTATATTTTTTATCTGAGTTCAATCATGTTAATCAAAGATGAGTAATTACTCCTCATCGAAACAGATAGCTTTCTTCCTACAAGGAGGGATTATGTATTATAGAACAATAAAAAAGGAGTAGTAGCTATGCTTTATTGTAAAGAAAGAAAGTTAAAACAGCACCAATTGAATTACTACTTTACATCCTGGCTGTTCAGCTCTTAAAGGACGAACAATGTTCATTATACATGTTGAAAGGACAGGAGTGCATGTTATAAAAGATAAGCAGTAAACTCCAAAGTCATGCCCAGCATATTGTAATAGACTGTGAAACTGTGCCCAGGCCGGCTGAATTCTTCCCTGGACTACACTTGCTCCATGCTATCTACTCTACTCTGCTGTCAAATCTATTTCCAGTACAACTGCAGGGATTACAGTACCTATTTAGAAATTAATCCCCTGCGCAAAAAACATGTCTATCTCATTTGATGGAAACATCAAGGATGTTCATCAAAGCACAATTCAAGACTCTCTTCATCAAAGCCCAATTAGCTTTTGCCCTGCGACCAACACATAGTTGGTAGGTTCAGTTGGGAAACAAATTAAGTTAAAGTGATACCAATAAAGCTTGCAAAAGATATATTTGATTCTGCCTAGAGCAAATAACAGTCATTATAAAGTTTGAAGAGACACAATTACAGTCAGTGCTTTCAAAAGGAGACAGAAATCTGTGCAGCCTTAGCCAACACAATATTGTAATGGCTAGTAGTACATACAAGAGGATAAAATAGGGGACTGGAAAATGTAGTACTTGCTATTAGGGTAGTGCACTAAAAGTCCATTATCCTCCGAATGTGTTACTTTACTGATGATGGTCAGAGTAGAGGGTCAGCTACAGAACAGCGCCTCTGGAGCGGGTAGGGATTCAGTGTCTTGAGCAAGGACCCTTAAGCAGGCTGGATGCTTAGTGACGCATTAGCTTTAACCCAGGCCCTCTAGTTAAAGGCAGTCTGCCTACTCACCACACCATCATGTTGCCCACAAGTATAACATAAAAAGTAAATATTAGCACATTAAGGACCACTGATGCGCCTTAGAGGGACATTTATGACATTGTAGATCATGTCGTACATCTGTCAACTCTACAGTGCACATAAAGTTAATCTAATGGCAGATCAGGGTTAGACAGCCTGGATGAGGATGCATCCCCACACTGGGGTCCTCAGAGCTCTGCAGCACCTGCTAGTCTGACAGTGATGGCTTTCAAATCCTGTCCTGTCTACTGAACTCTGCTCCGCTGGCAGATCTGATCCCAACATACAACAGGGCTAACCTATTTAGAAATTAATCCTTGCCTCATAAAACACATTTTTGTCTCAACCTTGTGTGCCATGGTCAGAGCATTTTGGGAGGCTGGGACTGTCTGGGCCATCCGTGCATAGCTGAGAGATGATATTGCACTTAACATGGTTTTGTTCCCCACAGTGGCATATTTTCTGTCGAGATCCTCTCTGTTTTATTCCATGTGATTACATTTTACCACAGCTCATATTTTCTCCTCACTTGACCTCCAAGATAAAGTGCATTGTGAGCTCAATCCACTAATGTCACAAATATCATATGATAGTCCCAAAGATAGGTTTTTGAAATGTAATCGTCTTCCAGACATGTTCATTCAACAAAGCCTGGTTGCAGTTATTTATATATTTTCTGTTTCAGGCCTACAGGGTATATCTGTGTGAGCGAGTGAGTGAGTGAGAAAGTGAGTGAGTGAGTGAGTGAGTGAGCGAGCAAGTGAGTGAGTGAGTGATTGAGCGAGCAAGTGAGTGAGTGAGTGAGTGAGTGAGTGAGTGAGAGAGAGAGCAAGTGAGTGAGTGAGTGAGAGAGCGAGCAAGCCAGTGAGTTATGTTTAATTGTTAAAACATGGTTTTCAGTAACCTATGGGCAACTTGGCATTGAACCTAGGACCAAACCAATATACTGGTTTGCCGATATTCACCTTTTATTAAATATTAGACTTATGGCTAAGGATTTCTCACACTTCATTACACCTCTGAGCTACCATATGTTTGATACTAACTGTTTTTTTAATGAAGATCGGATCTATAAGTGAAGAGTAGAGGCAAGTGGCCTACCAGGGCTGTGAATGGGGTGATGAATAAGTCTTGGCGGTGTTATTGAGGGATATATTGTTTTCTGGGATGTTGGAGGATTTCATCTGGTGAGTGTTGTGAGAGGGTGATTAAAGGGAAGATTCTGCACAGAATTGTAGCAGTACACAGAGTTATGAATGCATCTTACCAGGAGCCATTTCTGAGGGGCATTGGGTATTTATTTTCATTGGAGAGAAAGCTACTATAGGACGGAGCTGAAAATGCCTGGCTCCTTTGGGGAAATTCCTGTACACAGGCAGCTGGCAGAAACACTGTTGACACGACATCACATCAAACAGACTCTGAATATCATCTCTCCACCCTTTTCCCAGAAGTGTACAAGTGGTGTGAACCTATAATGGGCATGAGGAATTATAGGACATGTGGAAATAGGGCTGCAGTGTCTCTTCCATGTTTTTAAATCCATCTAGTGAACATAACATCATTTTAGTAGATCTTCTGTATGCTCCTCTTGTCTGCTTACTTGTTTATATTTAAGACACGGCAAACTTTTTAGCAGTGAGGTAAATTGCGTGGCCAATGAAGTGAGCCGTGAGGATATCATCAGATTGAATTCTCCCGCTGTGTGTTGAAACTCCTTATGTTGTCTGTTGGGAGAGACTTTCATTAGTCTCAGTCTAGTATTTCTCTCTTATTTGACATTCAACTTTACTCAAAGTGTAACATCCAAACTTTTATGGCCAGGGGCAGGGTGCAAATAAAAATAGGAAAAATGAGGTGCACATTCAGAATGGCTTTAACTTGATTTTATCACAGCATTTTCATTTTCTAACTAGAAATGATTTTGTGTTGAGTGCCCTCTGCTTCATCATCATTCTCATCTACATCTATGATGCACATTTGCTACTGCATGCCGATACTTAATTGAGAGCTTGCAGGAGAAAAAGTTATGAACAGTAGATTCCTATTATTTAACAGAGATGCAGTCGGCAATATGCAGGATGGTGTTAACTGCCATCGATTTAGAGATTGGGAGAATACTGTCGTCCTTTGGGGGAGTGATATCAAACCGAATTTACAAGCATAGAATCTTGTGCATGTTTTTCCCAGCAATTTCAGTTTTATTCCTTTTGGTATTTTTAGGTTAATCTATAATATTTTGGCAAAGAAGTGTATGCATTGATAATGCCCAAAGTCTCAATGGGTGGTAATACAATACCTTGTTTATGGAGGAGAAGCTAGACAATGAAATATAAAAGGTGAGAAAAAGAGAGAAAAGGGGAGCAAACCTGTTAGCAGACACCAATAGAGAGGGATTGAGGATGGAAAGAGGGAGTGACGAAGAGAAGCGACAAAGGATTGAGAGTAGGTGAGAGCACAGTGGAGACAGTGGGAGGACGGAGCTCTGACTGTGGCAGTGTCTCGGGGGAGAAGAAAACAGTGGTGCTGCTGCTGGTTTGCTAATAAGCCAGGACAGCTTTGCTTACAGTAAAGCCACTCAGACATGTGATTATGAATTATGCAGCTCAATTACGCCCAGGTTTTGTTTTGCAATACAATCCCAAGCTGCCTCCCCTCCTTTCCTTCCTATAGCACACACTCAACCTACTCTGAGTGTGATCCATGAGTGCAGCATGATACGATAAAGCAGCGCTTCTGTAGTAAAGAGTCCTCATAACATACGATGGTCTGATGTTTTTATTTATCACATGTAGGAGCACAAATTGACAAAACATCTGCTTTTTTGACTTTTTTTTTTTTTTTATTGATTTTTCTTACAAATAAAGCATGAGATTTATTTCTATTACTTTATAAAACATTTTAAATAAGAGTTACCAGCCAGTTCATGTTGCTCTATAGGCTTAACTGCTTATAAACTGCCGAGGTTTAAAAAACTCTCTCAGCATTTATGAACACGTATGTATGTATGTATGTTCCTTCCCCAAACACATCATTAAGATGTAGTGACTTTTCCATTGACACTGAAGTGGAGACTGACTGTGTGGACTCATACGGTGATGGTTTTAGTTTTTACACCCAAAGGAGCTTTATTGTTATTGCATTTATTGAACCAGAACTTCCCCTCCATGGTGTCACTGTCACCATGCCCATTTTCCCTGTTGATTCTCAATGGAGCTGTACATCAGTGAGACAGCCAAGAGATTGGAGGCTCAATTGATTTTAAGCCTGTGGAAGCTAATTTAAACAGCAGCCAGATGAAGGATTGTTAATGGAATGCTTTCACCTGTTCATTTTTTGAGATTGACAGTATGAGGACAACTGAAATAAACCTCCCTCTTCTTCCCCTTTCTTTACCTGAGATGCATTGCCAATTTTGATTCATATTAAGAGACAATTCATCACTGTCACCTCGAAAGCCACAAAGGTTTTACATACGGGAACACTCTTTGGCACAGAATGTATTATTTTCTTCTTCTTCTCTCTCACTCTCTCTTTCTCCCGGTCTCCCTCGCTCTCTTTTTCTCACCTTTTTCCCCTTTCCTCCGCTTCCAGTGGATCGTTGGTGCAGTCCTTGTCTGTAGAATCCAACCTGCGTGTGTATTTACTAGCAGCTGTCACATGTTGGCTGCATCAGTAGTTAGTCATTGGAAAGCCATTTGGGTCCTAATTACAGGCAGGGTCCTACAGTGGAGCGATCCATCACCTGGGCACATGTACATCGCGCATGCAGAGCCATGCATGTGAACGCCGCATGCCATACATGTCAATTCCACATCGCTGCGATGCATAAGGAGGCGATACAGCAAATAGGTATCGTAAAGACAGTGACTTATCTTCACCGGAGAAACTGTACAATAAATCCTGCTCAAAATACTAATTTTAAATTAACTGTAAGTGGAGATGCTAGTCACGTAATTTGATTAAAATTTATATCCACATTAGACTTATTCAGTGGCGTGCACAGACTCTGAAAGGGTCTGAGTTGGCTAAGGTGCCTACCATGTAACTACAACATCTTGGGTTTGGAATCGGCCTGGAACCTTTTTCGCTTGTCACATCCACCTCTTTCCCATCTTTTCAGTTCAGGTCTGGGCCATTTGAAAATCTGCTTTTGACAGGCATACATGCAGTTGCTCAGGTTATCAGTGTTGGCATTGCCTCTGTAGAAACACAGAACCGAAAGGACTTTTTCTGTGTATTAGTCGCTGAGGGGAATAACTCGCTTTATAATTTCACCAATCCTTTCCTTTCCCTGATTTTCTTCCTTCCAAATCTCTCATCTCATCTCCCATCTTTTCGTTGTCTTCCTCCTATCAAATGAATTAATCAAGTCTCTGATACTCAAGATAGGTTTACTGTATCTTGCATCATGAGCCAAGCTTTATAGATAAATTATGATCATTCTGCTCAACCCATCTTCCTCCTCATGGGGTCCAAGGGAAACGAATGGATGTGTACCTGCTGTAAATAATTTGCACAAAGGATTAACAGTTTGGCTAAGTGCTTGTATGCAGTATGTCATCTGGATACTTTTCTTGTGGGTTTGAGTGTGTGTGTGTGTGTGTGTGTGTGTGTGTGTGTGTGTATGTGTACATGTGCAAGTGTATGATCTATAGCCTGCCTACAGCCATTGATCCAAGACATTTCCAGCAGTGTGTGTGTGTGTGTGTGTGTGTGTGTGTCTCTTCCTGATTTTGCATCCATTTTTGTGTGTATGTACAAATGTGCACTTGTGTGTACATTTCTGTGGGTGAGCATGCTATATGAGCATCTGTGCCTTTGTGCATGAATGCGTCTCTGTGTGTTTGTGTGTGTGTATGAGTGTTTGTGTGTCTGTGTGTGTGTGTGCACTGCACATGAAGGATCATAAACCAACCCTGATGGGTCATGCAAGCACATTATCATCAGCTGGCCCAGACTTTTATGGCCTGCCACACCCCTCAGCCCTACCGCAGTTTAATGGTGGTTTATGGGTGCTGCTGGGAGGGAGGGGGGAGAAGGGGAATAAGAGGCTTAAGACGTAAGTTATAGACCGTCGGCTGTGGTAAATGTACCAGAACAATCACAAAGCTTTTGGTCGTGAAATATGTTTTCTCCGTTTGAAAGGGAAGGATGAGATAGGTAAAGGGATGACGTGGAATCTATAGTATCAGCCCACACCAGTGGACTCAGCATCCTCGGGCAAATCATCCAGAACATTACTTTGTGACGTAGGAGGTCTGTGTGTAAATATGCTTAGAGAGAACCATAATGATCCCACAGAAATTAAACCCTGAGAATGTGTGTTGGGAGCATTGTATGAACTGGGTAAAGGTCCCCTGGTTAGTGATTCAGTGCTATGTTTGGCTCACCAAAGCAAATTTTTACTTTGCTGGGGATACAGGTAGTCTGACCCAGATACTGTGCAGTCTGATGAATTATTTTGTCCCTCTAATCTTGGTATGATTCCAGCTCAAGTGAGTGTAGTAGCAGTTTAAATGATGGTGCTTTGTGAAATGAGCCTGTGTTTGGCCTTATCAGGAGCTGACACCATATTTAGCTCTTGTGCCAAAGCGTTGGACGTTCATGTTCCCACAGACATGCTGATATTCTGGGGATTATGGGATCAGCAGAAATCAGGACACTGCAGCTGCCATGACTTTTGACTGACATTAGATGGAATTATGCCATAAATGTATTCTCATGCATACACACACACACACACACACACACACACACCATACTCATCATCGTCATTCTCATTATCACCTTTATCAAAATCAGCTGAATAGTTTCATTCTATAAAGACATTTTTCACAACTGCAAACTGTCTTTTTGACTCAGCAGTCGTACTGTAACTCAAGATTCACTGGAGAAGAAATTAAGCCATGGAGTTGCAGTCACGTTTTAAAGATCTCCAAAAGGAACATGCACTTGAATCATTATTGTCCAAATTAGTGTGCAGTCCTCTGCATTATTGATATAGTTCATTAAGAGGAGATTAATTGTCTATTGGCAACCCCATCGCCCAGAGATGCAGGGGTTCTGCTGACTGTGCAGTAGTGGATGGTAACATGGTCAGTACTGCCACTATGAGGGATGTCACACCCCTAGCTATGGTACACCACTTAAGTGAAGTGTAGCCCAACCTAAAGGTAATAACCTGTTCCATAATACCACCTCAGCATCACACATGCTCTACTTGGGAGAAATATATCACCAACCATGTAGAGGCAACTATATGGTTGGTGATATATTTGCTGTTTTCAAAAGTCTACCAAATTGACATTGATTTGAGACTCAAGGATCTGCAGTATTAAATTGCATTGCAAAGGGTTTCTAAGACCTCTGCAACAATGCTGAGTCTTCACTGAATCATCATCTGTTTTGCTATATGAACCACAGCTTCCAGTATCTGCAGTTTGTGATCCCTGTGAGCAGTGAATGATACTAAAAAAATAGCCGATGACATGTTTCCACAGAGGATACAGTGTCATAGTCCCTTCTTATAGTCTATAAAGTAGAACCACATTACAATGAGACTGTACTGCCTTGGGGCTCAGAGGGAAGAGATTGTATTGTGTATTTTTAGTATCAAATGACATAGACACAATGTTCTGGTCTGTGAAAAAATGGTTCATGGTAAATCCTAAATAATGAACGTGCCTGTTGTTTTCTTAAATGTTATATTTAACATGACTGATAGGTAGTTCAGTTTTGCATTGGCCCAGATTCTTTTTTAATTTTTCTCATGTAGTACAACTCTCCATGCCTCTAAGGACTAAAGTCATATATATGTATTTTAGGATAAGGTGGCTCTCCTCCAGAATATAACTTTTCAAGACCCTCTCCTCATAACACATACTTCTGAATAGGTTTCTGGCAGAAGGAATACAAAAATGTCCCCCGGTTACAAATTCCATGCACGTATTGGCCAGTGGCACCGCACTCAAGACTCAATATCTGAAACGTTGTCTTCCCAATGTCAATATGAGTCATGGAGATCTCATTTTGAGCTGTAACCTTTATCACAGTAACAAGAATCCCTGTATTCTGTCATAACCAAGTCATAAATCACACATGACTTCTGTCCCGCAGACCACAGGTCCTAATCTGGCCTGATGGTGTCTCATCGTTGTTGTTTCACCAGGTCCCACACTCTGAACTCAAGATAATTGCCCAAAGGTGGGAAGAAATTGAGCTCTGAGATCTGGGAGGTTATAGCTTTGTACTGTAGCTCTGCACTATGTGTCATTCATCTCTCCTGGTCAGGCTTGTGTGTGTGTCTGGCTGTCTATTTGTATGTCTGTCTCTGTGTGTGTGTGTGTGTGTGTGTGTGTGTGTGTGTAGGTGTGTGTGTAGGTGTGTGTGTGTGAGTGTGCGTGCGTGCGTGCGTGTGTGTGTGTGTACACGTGGGTTTTGAGCACTAATTTAGCTGATGGGACTCGTAAAGCCTCTGTGGGTTTTATTCACTGTCGCTGTGCTGCAGAGATTGAAAAATTGTTAGAGGAAAATGTGAGCAAGAGGCAGACAATCAGTAATCCATTGAAACAAAGTGACAGGGATTGGAAAAGAGCAAACCACGGTGACGATGGAAGAAGAGGAGCACTTGTGTCATGCAGCTGTGGATTTGCATCACAGCATCTGGAGGAGAAGAGATGCAGGTGGTGCTCTCTATTAAGAGTGAACTATTTCAATCAGTGACAGAATGTAGCCAAGTGTGCAGCACATCAACCGTCACCGTCACCAGTGCACCAGCGTGTATAGTAAATGTATTAACATGAAATGCAGTTTCATTCCTACATGAGTTTCATTCCTAAATGAAATACACACATAAAAAACGTAACACATACTCTGAGAGAAAAAAAAACATTATCATGAAAGTAAATCTCACTTTTGAACATTGAACATACTATTGACATTCTCAACTACCTTGAGTCCTTTACTTAGAAGTAGTACCATTTCAGAGGATGTCATCATCTGTGTCTCTTACGTATCAAGCAATAAACATCAGGTAATTTTTTTATAGCATTTTGGAATGAAACCATTCAAATCTTTTCAATAGAAAAGAATAGAAACTATCTGTGAAGTCACTTAGGCAGGTTTACTGTAATTCTGGAGTGTGCGTAGGCCTGAAGGGCAGAGGTAGAGCTGGCGGCGGGATTAGCCTGCTTTCTCCCTCATTTTTGCCCCGTGCCTCCATTCAACCTGTAGCTCTTATCCCCTCCCTGCTCAACACCATCTGTCCGATAAGCTCAACCACTACTGCCCCGTCCTTAGCAAGCCCACATCCATCCTGTGATTCTCCCGCTATGCCTCTCTGTCTCTCTCTCACTCGCTTCCACCTCCCACAATACTTGGCTGGAAGCTGGACACGAGCATAGTCGGGCAGATGGGAGAACCCAGGCTCAACTGTGTGTGTCTAGGAGCCACCACTGAGCCTGGTATCCAGAGAAAGACAGAGAGACCACACTTAACTCGGCACAGAGGGAGTCTGGTAAATGTCAAACAGCCTAAGAGAAGTGCTGAGAGGGCACTCAGCCAGGTAGCTCATTATTTGCCGCACTGGCTGTAATTAAAGGGGTGCAGTATATCATATCATGATATCATCTGCCTACATAGAGGCAGAGCAAGAGGTCATGCTCTGGATGAGTGGATGATAGTTATGGAAGCACTGGCTCTGAGTTATAATGCTGCATCTACCCTCTATTCACTGACCTGTCACCTACTGTAAGGGTTAGCATCTGGCACACCACATCTGAGCCGAGGAACTCCTGTCTCCTGAATTTCATCCAGAACATCAGCATGTTGCTTTTGCATCTAGAGTGAATTTATGGACGTACATATATAAATGTAAATGTATGAATAGAGTACATCTATGAATGTGTTTGGTGCATCTGGATATGTAGGAATTCAAATATTCCTCTGATATTTAGTGTGTTTATGTTTATGTCTGTCATATGTCTATACAGAATGTCTTGTTCCAGTATTGTGTAACTGTTTTGTAATGTGTCAGCACCAATTAATAGGTCAAATACTTGGTGAATGAAAGTGATTCTGATTTTCATTCTGAAATCACAATAGTGAGGTCTGTAACTTTTCAAGAGCCAGCATGTTGAAAACATCCCAAAGGACTTCAAGCGAAATTAAAATCCTATGAACCATGATAGGATTACACTTCACTGACATATATGGACCCACATACGTATATGCACACACACAAACACTCACACACACACACACACACACACAGCCCTCTCCTGTAGAGTCCAGTAGAGTCCCTGGAAAGCAGTGGTAAAATGTCTCAGCTGTGGACTCAGCCATGGCAGCTGATAGCTTTGAACCAGGCTCCACAGGGATGTGCCCTGTCACCCTTTTGATGCATGTAGAGCCCAAAGGGCTGAACTTCTCTGCTGTGAATTCATGAATAAAGACTATGCTCTGGCTCTGACATACAGTGTGATCAGATCAACTCCATGCCTATGAGCTTCCAAAGCAGGTGAGGGAGATGAGGTCAAAGGAGAAGAGCAAAGAGAAATAGGGGTGGGAAGGTATAGGGATAAAAAGACAGCTCGCTGCAGGACCAAGGCATCTGAAGTGAGAAAAGCAAAACATGATAGATTTAGCCTGACTTCAGTTCGATGCCAGGTTGTTGACATTGTCATTTCCCTCATGCAAACATTAAATTGTATAGCACATCAAATCAGTACTTGTTTTCCCAATAGAAAATGGTTTAGCAAGAACCCCCGTTGACACAAACATTCCCTCACTGTCTTCAAATACCTTCACATGCAGCTTATAGTCTGAATATTTTTGCTGAATATCGCTAGAGGCCATAGAGGGTGTTTGAATAGCAAGAGCACATGGTGAAATGCTGCAGAGTCTCTGTCACCCAGCTTTCAAACACATCCGTCATCTCCCCTGAGAGTGTCAAATTAGCAGTAAGCTAAACAGGTGGCTTGCCAACGGGTGCCAAGGAGCAAGCAGGAGAGAGATTGAGGTCATGTTTGTTTAATCGCCCTGGAGGTCAAGTGCCAGATGGATTTTTACTTTGACTTATTGTACGTCTGATGCAGGAGTGAGTTGTGAAACAGTGGCATGGGTTGTAGTGGTAATAGGTCATGAAAGCTTCCTGTAAAGTTAAGGTGAAATGAATGTTGGTGATTTGATTGTTTATCCTATCATCTTGAGGTGTAAAAGAAATGCAATGAAAACAGTGTTGATGCCTTTTGGTTAGGGAGTGTGAATATACTTGGTGTAGCACTACATTATTGTGAGGCAAGCTGGCAGGGTCTGAATCTGTATTTGATTACAAAAATGTAATTATCCATTTTAGAAGCTATTCTGTAGCACTTGAATAAGGTAAAGTAAGATAACACCTGCAAGAGAGTTTTCTCCTGTTTAGTTAATCAAGTTTCTCCCTCAGCCAGTAACATGGTTTGGTTTCTGTCCAAAAGAATCCATCTGTTTGCAGAAAAAACGAGGTTATCTCTGTTCTAACTAAACAAGGTTTTATTCATCGACATTGATCCTGGTCCCAATACAGAGGTGTATGAGAGGCAGAAAACTTTAATAAACCCAACAGAGTTGATCTAGCCAGCCTTGCTGTCTCTTTGTTCTTCACAAAGAATGATTCATCTCTCCGTTGCATGCAGTGATCTAACAAAACCTCTGAGGGTGCATGAACAAAGGTGATGGCATAGGTTTTTATTGTTTGATAATAGTCATTGTCTGGGCTTCATAAGCATTGTGGAGATGCCATAAGTCAGAAAGTATATGTATGATGCATTTCCAAGAATTATCATACACCCAGATTTGTTTTGGGTATTTATATCAGATTGAAAAGAGCAAAGGAGGGAAAGAGAGGTAGTTTGTGTGATGTATTGTGACATATGAGCAACATTTGTTTGTTTAATATTAAAGATGTATTTTTCCCATGTACAGATATAATGGCACGCACAGCAAAATAATTTTCTCTTGGCCCTTTATTACATTTAATGTTGTGGTGGCTTAAACTGGATGCAAACATAATGTCCAGAGGATTCAGCATAATGGCAGTCCTGCTGCTGAAAGTCTCATCTTTCCTGTTTTTTCCGCAGTGAAAATTGGATACAGTAATTGCTTCAGGCAGCAGATGAGATGATTTAGACGGTAATTTGTGGGAGACAACTTTCTCCGGCGTTGAGGTCAATGGAGTCCACCCATTCACTTGCTTTTATTTCTGCATTCAAACTGAAGTTTCTCTGGTTCTGAATTGTGCCAGCAAAGTGTTTTCTCAGTCAGTCCTCTGCTACCATCTGTCAGTATTTAATACCTATCATCCCATTAGGGAGAGTGTTTTCTCTGCTTTACACCATTTAAACTGTAATTTCACTTCTGATACTAATAGGCAGCCATTACCTGTCAATGTCCCCTGCACACATAGGCTCAGTCTCGCTCTTGTTTCTTTGTTCAACCTTATACAACTGCAGACTACACCGTTCCAAATATGGTCTATGTTTCCTGGATTGCACTGTCCCTCATTTTTTAAATAGTGGGCCATCACAATTATCAAGCTCAGTCTTTACCCCCAGTTACTGTACTTTACTTGTCATTGTATTTCTCCTATTATTACATTACATTTAGCCCATGCATTATGCACAAGGGGAAATATTACTGCCAAGCTGCCTGAGCTCAGCCCTTATTAGATCGTTCATAAGGTTGCCCTTGCCTGGGATGTTTTTCCCTTCAACCGCTGAGCCAGTGAACCACATCAGTGGTCGATAACTCATGCCTGTTGCCCTAACACCAAAGGATGTGTTCCCAGTACTACTCACTGCAGCCCCATATTCACAATTACCATTAATGACGCTTTCAACCTACCAGGCCATTACTCATACACTCACAGCCTGAGTCTCACACCTCAGGCTGTGAGTGAGAGACAAACCCTGAGTGAGAGACAAACCCTGTTTCAGCTACAAGCCCAGGCGTTACTGCTCCTTGGTGCTGGTTGGGTCTGTAATGTACAGTATCGTACAAAATAGAACATTAAAGCCAGTCACCCATGGGCACTGTATTTTTCTCAATTTCTACAGAATGAACTTGATGGGATATTGCAGTGAATCAGAGATTGAAATTGTTGGCTGAATTGCAGGTTGAAACAGGTGAAAAAACTGATATCGCCCAACACATATGGAAGATCAGTATATTTGTGGTGAACTAATATTTCTAGTCTTTATCTGGTGAAAAGAAATGTGGAGATCCATACTCAACTTCACAGAAGCAAAGAGACAAAGCACTTGTCTAGTCAAAGTTCAACTGTTACATGGTACATGGTATGTGCATCATGCTGATGAAGTGTTGGAGTGATACAGCGCTGTCAGTATTGTCCATTTATAACAGTCACATTTATTCTCATAAAGCTATGTACAATAGAATGACATGACTCCTCTAGACATGGTATTCTTTGAGTGTGAGTAGTACATATAGTATGGTATTTGTATGCAGTTTTTATTTTGCTCTTATTGCAATTCAGCCCCAAAGATATAAACAGAGAATTCCTGATTGGGTGGGCTAATTGAGCCATAGGAGAATTCCTTCCATTTTGTTATTATAGAAGAGTGAAAGGAGAAGAGTGTTTCTGCTGGCACAGCATTATTGGATCTGGAGTGTCATGATAAAGTCAGAGCTGTTTCCTATCCCAAGGACATGTTCATGTTCGCACCCTTGGCCCCACTCCCACAGGCTCATCTAGTCTAATTCCCCCTTTCCCAGACTACTTTTATGAGTTTGTATTGGTTTCTTTTCAGGCAGTGTGTACAGTTTAGTACCTTGGACTGTTGCCATGTCCTTTGATTGGCTTTAGGTAAACCTAGAGAGAGCGCGCTTGGGAAACAATCTACATCCCATCCAGGGAGACAGAAACTGAAAGGGAATCCTGTGTTATTGATCCTTTATGGGTTATATAGTCGACCCAGCTAACACAGCTTCCGTTGTTGTGGAACTAAAGTATTGCCTGAGGAATCCCAAAACTGCCAACATCTACATTATAGATACCCTCAAACCCTTAAAGCAGGGGGTAGCCTTACCTCGCCTGCAGCGCTGGGTGACGCGGGCCACACTAAACAACATGGCCCCATCCAAGCAGTGGAATGATGCCTTCCCCTGAGTGTTTTGAGCAAGGCTTGTTTAAGAGCTCTTTGACTTTGCTTTTGTATTCATTGTCTTATTGCTAATGTATTGACTGCTTATTTCTTTACATTGTGCCTACATGCACTAAAGAAATACATTTGAAAAACATGAAGGAGGTCTGTGTTACTCTCATATGACAATGATTTCCGTCCATCCGAGTTAAAGTTGCTCCACTTTGAAGTAAGTTTTGATCTCTGTCTCTTTGTTTCTCTTTTTTCTGCCTTTTGCATTTCTTTCTTTTTCTTACCTGTCCTATTCACATACCAAACCCCTGCAGGCCTTATGTAACCTCAGACAAACCCGCTGTCTGTATCCTGAGCAGACAGCATAGTGTACACAAACACACACAAACACAAAGAATGACTCAAAAAACATGCATGGTTATGCTCACACACATGCACACACAGGGGCGCACGCACACACACACACATACACACACACACACACACACACACACACACACACACACACACACACACACACACACAGAGAGAGGCTCTTTTTGAGACATAG
>OOFE01021457.1:3120-16418 GCA_900323365.1 Monocentris japonica | reverse complement strand
ATGCACCCACATACATACAGCAGTTTATTGTTCCTATCAGGTCAGATGGAGGGCAGGTAAGTCAAAGTAAGTCAGAGTTGTGTGTTTCTCAGCTTCAGTATATGTGTGCTCTGCATAATGACTGCATATTTTCCCAAACCTGCACTGAGAAGTGTAATATAAAATATCATATTTTCCATCATATAATGATGGAAAACGGCAGCCATTTCCCCCCACACCTTTTCCTTTCCCTCCCTCCTAGTTACCCTCAACTCCTTACTCATTATTACTTCACAATTTTTTTGCTTGTGTGCCTGTGTGTGTGTGTGTGTGTGTGTGTGTGTGTGTGTGTGTGTGTGTGTGTGTGTGTGTACTATATTTACATGCATGTTACATGTTACGAGTAGTGGATTCATCAGTGGGGCGTGAGTGCCCTAACCTTAAAGTAAAGTGTTTTTAGTAAGCAACTGCAGCAGGAGCCTCTAATATGTTGGTTAGAAGGGGTGGATTTGATGCGGGTGCAGTGAAACCACTTTATTAGAGTCCATTGCTGATAGCCCCTACCCTATTACCAGAGCTGTCAGCCAGGCTAATGCACCCAGCGTTCACACTCACTAACACACACACACACACACACACACCCCGTGGGCAAGACTTGTTAGGTAGGGCAGCGCTGGGACAGGCTTAGACCAGAGTGGGGCAGACTAGGATAGGGGGCTTGAGTTGCTTGGAGCTCACAGGTGCCTATATTCTTCGATTCTGGAAGTATTCTCTGCAGACTCATTGCATCTGGTGATAATTAACAGAAACCACAAGACTTTTCCTGTGCAACATTGAAACCATCAGGTGGTTTCTATGTTGCGCAGTAGATTTGGCCCCAGAAAGAATCAGTGCTATGAACAGATATCAGATGGGTAAGGGTGCTCCAATCATGAAAACATTATGGGGTTTAATAGTATATTTTACGTGTGCCATGCTGGTGACAACCCTTGCTAACATTTTCTTCTCACCTCGATGCCTTTATTGTACCTCTGACACACACACACACGCAACATGTTCTGTCAATCTGCTGGGATGTCCTGCATGTGCGAAGTGGTTGGGAGACAAGCTGTAAAGCAAAGCAATGGCAGATACGTGGAAGGGTGACAGAGCATCTAAAGACTGGATCTATCCTTGCAAATACCAATGCAGTGCTGTCTTTCTCTCCTTACACACACACACACACACATACACTCCCAGCTGACATTAAAAGGATGGGAGAGAACAATAGTGGCAAGGCAAGTGTAAAACATTTTAAAAAATCATATTTTCAAGTTAATTGGAAGCTGAGGCGGCGTGTCCCTGCTTTGTTCTCCCTCTCTCCCGATGGGTCCCCCCTGTCATCACAACCTCTTTGTGGAGACCAGATTGGAGTTGCTTGCAAGGGTCTCTCTGCTTCACTGGAGTTGAAGCTTTCGAGTGGAAGCTTTTCCCCATAGTAGTCCCTGAGTGAAGTCAGCATGGTTTCTCACATGGAGCAGCTGAGATGAGATTAATTTGTTGGTCTAGATTCTCCCACTTTTCTCTAATGGGGCAAGTGGCATCATCTCATTTTCTTCCCCTCTCTCTTTCTCTTTTTCTCACATGTCTCTGACATGTCCCCCTCCCCCTCCATGATCTTTCTTTATTCCTCACTATAACATAACGCAGGCTCATCCCCAACCCTTCTCCCGTTGTTTGGACCTATTAAATTAGTGAAACCAAAGGAATTCATCCCCATCTTTTCATCCTGCTGTTGGGTCAGAGACAGCTTCCTCATTATTGGTACAGCAGTTACTATGGTTACAGTTTCATTACATTCTTGTCCAAAATTCTCTCCAATCATTTTTAAACAGAATCCCTGTCATTCATAGCATAGTTACCATGCATGGCTACTGCATAAAGCAACATCAAGGTCACCTTTCCACAGACAGTGAAGTCTGGGGGGGGTTGCACTGTAAATGTTCCTGGCAGAGAGGACGTGAATGGGTGGAATGCAACTCTCTGTGCAGTCGTACTCTAACGTCTCGTGAATGGAAACCAGTTTGTAACATTTTCATATCAGAATACCAAAACTGCTACATGTGTCCTCTCTCTCCACCACTCATCTGTCCTGTCTCCCATTTATCTGTCTCTCTAGGCGAGTCCTCTCAGCATTGATAATGGCCTCAGGCACTTTCATCACATTCATTGAATTTTATTTATTTATTTATTTGTTTTTCTACATTGGAGATTTATTGTGTATTCACATTCATTAACTACTGAATAAATATGTACCATTTGTTTTTTGAGAAAGTTTTTTAGTTTGAATTTTGAGTTGAGCACATCCACGTCCATACTTTCATATATTGGTAACGAATTAAATCTTATTCAATTTTATCTTATGAATTAAATTAGTCCTGATGGAATGGAACTTGCTCAATAATTCTCACATAGGTATCCTGAGAGATAGATGACGGAGGACCAAGGTAGTCCTTGTCTCTTAATTGGCCCCATTCAAGCACTCCAAGGGCTTCTAAGAGCTTCTGGGTAGCTGTGCAGGGGCTTCTGGGTAATAAACATAAAGACTCTGGCTTTCTTCCTATTGCCTTTCTTTTCGCTCCCTATTTCAGGACCATTTAGACAGTTTTATTAACTTGTTTTCTGCAGAGAAACATCAGTGAAAGCCAGGCTTGTGGAATTTCAGCTCCACTGAAATGGACATAAAGACATTTAAAAAGCATGATGATATCATTCTTCACCTGGCCAAGAGATGGTAGAGGGCAAGTCCAAGCTTTGCCCTTTCAGTTTAACTTAATTTTGTCCCAAGCTTTTCTGGCTCATTAGTGTTCCTCTCAAATGAGGCACATTGTTCTGTTATAAAGGGCAATGCCAGTAGAGGCTAGGTTATGAACATTAGTTATGTAACTTTCTATGCCACCTTACTGTGAAAATAATTGAATTCCCACTTCAGTTTGAAGTCAGTTCTCTCGAACTGTTTTTCTCCTGTGAGCTGGTATTCTCTGTTAAAAATGGGCTGTTATTGACATTTGCTGAGAAAATAAGCAAAAATGTCAAGTCTTGTACCTCCAACGACATTTCCAACTGTATTTCCAGAGCAGTTTCATGTTTCAACAGTGCAAGAAATACAAAAAGAAAGTTCAGAACTCTGAGAATTTTTAGACATTCACACTCTGACACATTTCAGCACTCGTGGTGCCAGTAGTGGTGGATAGGAACACTTTGCAAAGCTTTCTGTCACTCTGAGACATTTTGTGGTTGACAGGAGGGGAGTAAGGGGTCTCTCTCTCTCTCTCTCTCACTCACTTGCTCTCTGTAACTCTAAATGGGCCTTGAGCAGAAGGATCACTGTGCACAGTGGGAGCTGGTCCTTTTTCTCTGTTGCATTCAATCACATGAATGAACATAATGCTGGTATTGATTTGTGAGTGGTTTCTCCCCAGATCCCCCTCCACTGTGAGGAGGGAGCACAGGGTTTTAATAAAACTAAGCACAGAGGCTAAATGTATGCTTTAATCACAACCATGTGATTAACAGGGGTAGCCGCGCTCCCTTAGGGGTTGATAACACGAGGGCTGTTTTTTATGCCGTATTGTCAGTCGGCTGCTGACAGAGAGACGTAAATCATTTCTGGCCAAGGGTAGTGTTATTATTGCTCATGGAAAGGCCTGGCACTTTGATAGACTTCATATAACAATGTTAACGTGTGTGCGCAAAATCGTGTGCATGCACACGTCTGTATGTATGTGTGTGTGTGTGTGTGTGTGTGTGTGTCTTAGGGGGTGGCATTCAGTTTTGGAACACTGGATGTTTAAAAGATTCCATAATCCTGAACGTCTCAACGTTTTGTAGACAATACGGCTCTGGGTTGGAGCAACGGGAATAGGCCTGAATGAATGATCATGAGGCTCCTCCCCTCCCTCGCTGGTAGCTGTGCAGGATCTGAGCTCAAATGACTTGGTGTGTCAGCACTATCCTCTGGAAAATGAACCTGTACCCATCTCATGATGTATGAGCACCCAAAGAAAGACTCTCTGGAGAGGTGAGTTTCTATTCTGGGGAGGTTATTTAGAGCTTTTCTTCTCCCTTCTCCCATAATACCTGGTTCTGATTGTGGTAGTTTTGGTCTATGAATCCTTATTGCATGATTTCTTGTGAGTAGCTTGCTTGTATGAAGGCCAGCACTGATTTCATCAAACAGCCTATATCCATACAGTCAGGGGCCTCCCAACGCTCTTATCTACAGGAGGCCTGAGAGAGCCTGGTGGCCATTTAGATGTCCCGCTCTCTCTCTCTCTCTCTCTTTCTCTCTCTCTCTCTCTCTATGTGACCAGGATCAGCTACAGAACTGACACGGGGGCTTACCAAATAAATAAAGAAATAGCCTCATGTTCAAAACAGCATGTTGACAAAGGAGACATTGGATCCTTGAGCTCAATTTTCTGTTTGGAGTCAGCACACAGCAGGCACCGCAGAACAGAAGCCCCCTGTGATGGTGATGGAGCTGTTCACACGCTATGGATACATGTGCGGTATCGAGGGGCAACAAGTGGAACTTATAGGCCTGGCTGTGCTGTGACGCACACATCTGTGAAAGCTAACGATGAATGTTCTGCAGTATGGAACAACGAGCACGACTTTTCTATGTCCCCTAGGCCCGTATACTGTAAATCCGCTGCTGTTGTTATCTCTGTGGACTCACTGACACAGTGCAGTACCAGGAGCTGGAGCATTGTCTTGATTCTCCCCAGCAACCCTGAGAGAGTCACTGTAGAAAGAGCCTGTCACCGCAAAGCCTCTCAGATCATATATTATTGATTCACCAGAGATGGGTTGGATGGAGGGAGGAAGAGAGAAAGAGAGAGAGGGGAGTGTGAAAGTCAAAGTCATCTGATATAATTATTGAAAAAATAGTCAAGAAATTGTGGAGAAAGAGACAGGCAGTGAGAGATAAGATGAATGGGAGTGGGAGCTTTGAAGACATTTCGTTAAATAGTGAGGACATTATGACAGTCAGATGGTCGGGGGCAGCCACAAAGCTTTACCTTGTATGCTCCTTGTCTCCTGCAGGTGGTTCCACTAGAGGCAGAAATATCTCCATGTCGTCCTTCATCAATAGTGCCCCCACTCTAGGGTCACCCAGCCCTTGGTGAGTGGCAGCAGTTCCCACTGTATATACTTTGGAGACACAGCTGGCTGCACACTGTCAAAACACACCATGCCAGGGAGGAGGACATGGAAAGTATCTTTCAGTCAGTGTGTGACTATGGGTGGCAGAGTTAAGAGAGAGCTATTGCATTGACTAGATCTGCTGACAGCACACACTCAACAGATCAGGAGAGGGAATGTCTTTTCATACAGTATAGTTTGATTATCGAGTGCACATTTCTCTGTCCCTTTGTTATATTACACCATTAATTTCAATCTGGACAGCAATCACACTGTTGCCCTAGACCCACTGAGAACTGACCACGTCAATAGTAGCACCACAGCCGCCATCAGTCACTCTTTTCAATGCAACCAACTTAGAATCATAAACATAAATGCATAAAGGCATTCTTCCTGCTCTCCCAGTACAATGACTCAGTTTTTGTTTTAGAAGAGAAATGAAGTTGAAATGTCAAGTAGACAAAGTATCTGCAGGTCAAAATGCCAAGTTTCTAAGTTGTTCCCACCATCAAGTCCACACACAGCCTCTGCCTCTTTAGTGCCAGTGAGCAGGTGGCTCTCCTCAGGGACCAGCAGGATTTGTGGTCCCTGAGGAGAATGTGGCCGATCATGGCGAGAGCAATGGGGAAAACAGGCAGTGTGCTCCACTATATGTCACTCAAGCTAAGTTTTGCACACAGTCCCAATTAGATACAGCACGCTCAGCAAAACGATGTGGTGATGCCAACTGATGTGACTTTTATGACATGACAGAGAGGTACAATAAAATTTGATGGAGCACTTTTATTTGTTTTATTTGTGTGAGTGATGAGTGAGCATTTCAATATGTGTACCAACTATTTGAGATGCAGTAAACATACAAATATAGGATTTTAAAGGGGTGTGTGTGTGTGTGTGTGTGTGTGTGTGTGTGTGTGTGTGTGTATTGGGCTTTCATTTTGAGTCATTTTTCAATTAACCTAAGCTTTGTATGCCATCTCCCTGATGTATCTGCCATGCAGTTAAACTCTATCCTTAGCCAATGCTAATTCAGTGGGAATGTGGTAGTGAGCAGGCTTGCAGGTCTACAGTCATATGGCCTGGCAGAACCATCCACAGCACCTTGAACTCAGGTAGGAGGGACTGCAAGGGTTGGGCCGCCTCCTGTAGAGGATAGATTGCGGCTGTTGATGTTCACACAATGGAGCACAACTGAAAGTGACTGGGAGCATTACACAGTTAAAGCTGCAGAGCAGACCATTTTCTCTGTTAAACTTGAGCACCTCTCCGTGGTCAGACATAAGTATTGCAAGTAAGACTTTGCACAGTATTGTACTGTATATGCTTTAGTATTTCAACATACTTTCACAGACATTTGCTTCTGTGTCAGAGGAAAGGTACCAAAAGTTGGAAATAACTATGTGCAGTTTGTGTCATTCCAACCCATATACCAGTGATACTGTGATAAAATACTAGAGTGGAGAGGAGTGACTAAATTCCCCAGAGGAATTCCATAGCCCGAGGCTTTTGGTTTGATGGGAGCATCAAAACACAACCCTGACAACTTCAATATTTGTTCTGAGATTTTACCTACACTGGTCCAAAAATATAATGGCTGTATACTCAGGTCTAACTTTCTCATTGACTGGATTGTACACGGTCTGAACGATTGATATCCCAAGTTGAAGCCATAATCATTTAATCTGACATTCCCTTACAGTTATGCCCAAGATTATTGGCACCCTTGCATTTTATGCATGTAATGCACAATACCTTCTGAAATAGCTGGAAATTGAAACTTTCTGTCTTCACACATTCATCTATCAATTTACAACAGCACATGCTCAAACAATAAGAATAGCAATGTCAAATTCAAAATCGACAAGTGGCCACAGCCATGATTATTGGCACATTTCAGATCAATTTTGTCGGAGGAAATAGATTCCCCTTTGCAGTGTAGTAAGCTGAAAGCTGGTAAGCTGAAAGGCCAAAGTGGAGCACACCCTTTATAATCTTGCATAAGACATTTTAGAAAGCAAGAGTCTGGTCTGTAACTCTACCACATGTCCAGCCATGGACTGCTGAAGTCATTAAACAGTTAGCTAGTTGAAGATGGGTGTCATTGATCTTAAATTGTTTCAGTATATAAACATTATGTAAGAATATCCAGAAATCCATGAGTGGCCTCATACTGAGAGAGAGCCGAGCAGGTTGCCAGGTCTGAGGGCTAAAAGGTGCCTCCAAGGTTACCCTCAATTCTAGAGGAAAGGTTTCTTCCCTTTATTTACACTGATAAAGCCTGACTAAATGGTAGATTCCTGAGGAAGCAACAACCATTTCCTGGTCTATCAAGCAACACAAGTGAGGGCGAATGATAAGAAGGAAGTTCTCCTTCCGCACACACCACCTCTCCTTCTCTGTGGCCCACCCCTGTACCCTGTCCTTTCGACCGCCCTTCTGGCCTCTGCCTCCTCATCCCTCTGTAGCTGTATTTTAATCTTACAGCAGTGAACTTCCACTACTTAGGATGGACTCCAGACCCCCCTACCTGCTGCTGCTTCTCACCATTCTGCTACACTTCCGTAAGGACCCACCACTCGATAGCCGTTCCTTCAGTTTAGCCTATTCCCCTGATTCTCACTTTTTTGTGTATTTGTTTTTTCTCTTTTTCTCTGCTATTCTCCAAACACAGGGCAAGGTGCCAGAGGTCAGTCATGTAAGTATAAGATGCAATTACATTATATATTTGACACTTCTTTAATAATCTGGTCTAGAGAGCTGTAGTTTTTCCAGCGCTGTGACAGTTTGAGGTTAGACGGTCCTCGCTGTATTAGACAAGAAGGCTATTTTTATATCGTACATCCAAAAAGAGTTATTTTAGCAGGAAATGGGCATCGTATGCACTCCTAGTCTCCTTGACATTTCCATGTCTTTCGTGAGATTTACTGAAGGTATTTTTAGTTTTAACATGAGAATGAGCCTCCCAAACTGTGAATATTTTTCAACCAACAGGAAGGAGAATGTAATTGTTCATTTGCTTTTTTTGCCGTGGTGTATTTGGAGCTCTTGGACATGTGACTGTAGAGGGAGTTGGTGTCTTAAAATTAAAAAATATAGCATATCTACTAATACAGTGACCATGTTAGCAAAGTGTTTTGTTCATTTCACTGCCTCGGCTCCTCAACATCGCTGAGCCTGGTGCCCCTTCTAAAAGCATTACCATGAGGATGTGGACTAAATGATCGCTTCATAGCTGTTCAGGCAGGTTACATTGTGCTGTTGTTGCTGAGCGAGAGCAGAAGCTGGGATAAATCAACACATCTCTCCCAGGGGGAAGGAAAGGTCAGCCGGTGTTTGTTGAAGCTTTTTCCTTCCTCCAGCAGCTCCTGCTTACTGTGCAATGCAGTGGGGCTCAGGGAGGGCCTTCCTCCAGACTTCACCTGTATTGTGGAGAGAATAATAGACCCTGACTCATATAGTGCAGTTGGCTCAGTCCCTGATGTTTGTATTACACAAGTGAGACATGCAATCCTAATAACCCTCTTTTGGATCTATGTGCCTGTTTGTGTGTGTGTGCTTGTATATTTGGGTGTCTGTGCGACATGGTGTTGTACAGTATACACTATAGACACCGTTGGCCTCACAATCCTACCCAGCAAAACTGTAGAGAGTGGAACGCCGGTGACCTTGTGCTGCAAGGTCAGCACCAGTCATGACCCCTCCCTCCACCTGACACATAGATTCCAGTTCCGACGGTACGACGTCCCTGTCCACTCCTTTACCACAACAGACACCAAAGTCCTCTATGAACTTGACCCAGCCAGGGCAGCTGACTCTGGGGTCTACGAGTGTGAGGTCACAGTCAAGGAAAAGAGTAAAACCAGCATCCTCCAAAAACTCACTGTCACAGGTAAAGTTGAAGATGACACATTTTTACAAGATCAGGAATTTCATTGGATATGGTTATTGGTTGGTCTTTTTGTAATTTCTGTGAACTGCAAAAGGTAGTATAATCGCTCATATATGTACACTGTTACATGCAGATGTACAATATCAGCATACAGTAATGTTGATGGCTCCACTCTCCACTCCTCCATGAGGTTTGTCCCTCCTTTCCCCGTGCAGGCCTACAGACCCCTGTGTTGCAGCTGAGTAAGACTACACTCTATGAAAGTGAGGAACTCATAGCCACCTGCAGTGCTCCTGAGGAGAAAGGCTCCCTGATCTTCCACTTTTACCAGCACTCCAGAAATGAGGCACCTCGAAAGATCAAGCAGGTGGGACCCAGTGGGAACTCAACAGAGACCAAGCTGGTCCTGAGGCAGCCTGGAGATAGCTACCTGTACTGCGACTATGAGATCCCCACGCTTCCCGAGGCCGGACGCTCCAACAGCAGCATCAAGGTTCAAGTGATTGTCAAAGGTGATTAGATGAAGCGCTGCTACGTCAACAGGAAAAGATCAGCTTGCCTTAAGTGTTTGTTATTCTTTAATTGTGTTTGATTTGTGTTGTGTCTCGCAGGACTCTACATTTCCCCTGTCATGAATGTGTTGCCCTCCAGAAGTGTCTTTGAAGGTGACATCATTGAGGTGGTCTGTAAAGTGGTGAGCCCACCAGGTAACGTTGACGTGTTCCTGACTAAGGACAAGAACGTCCTCAAGAAATCCTCTATCAGCCTCAGTTATCGATACATGGCGAAAGCAGGGGACTCTGGGGAACTTGTGTGCAAGGCAGAGTGGGGCAGCATGCAGAAAGAAACCTACATAACAGTCATAATCAAAGGCAAGTGCTGGATATTCTCCTGATTTTTGAAATGTACATGAAACACAATATTATTCCTTTACTGATTGAGTTGCATTTTATTTAATTGATGAAAGTTGAACTACTTGTCTGTGTGCAAAATAAAAACATAATACTTGACTTTTGCTCTCTGAACCTAACAGAGCTGTTTTCAAACCCACACTTGACATTGGAGCCCATTGTTCTATTTGAGGGAGAATTTTTCAAACTGAGCTGCGCTGTGTCCAGTTACTCTCGTGAGAGGATCAACAATGAAACCATGCAGTTCTCCATCTACAAAGATCACGTCGAACTGACCCAAACAGAGACCTATAGTGCTGTTGCTCACTCTTCCCGAAATGGCAACTACACATGTAAAGCCCAGGCTACAAGTCAAAGTAGAATTTTTGTAAAAGAGAGTGCAACACTTGTTGTTAAGGCCAAAGGTAAGTCATGAAATGTATGAAATTGCATTTGGTTTATTTGAAAAACAATCATAAAGCTCACATCCAAGTGGCAAGACCCTTATCTTATCTTATCTGACTCCCAGTTCCTGTTTCTCAACCCATCCTGAGTGTGGTCGGGGGTACGCTGGTGGTGGGAAAGCCCTTCCTGCTGCAGTGTCACAGTGAGAGTGGCAGTCTGCCCATCACATACACCCTGCATGGCCCCAGCGGACAGTCTGACATCAGGGTGGTAAGCAGGCCCGGGGACCAGGCCATCTTCAACACTTCAGCCATCCAGAAGAACGCATACATCCAGAAGTTCCTCTGCCATGCGAAGAACAATGACTTCAACCCCCCAATGATAAGCTCAGTGCAGCAGCTGCTTCGCACAACTACCATCATAGGTGGGCGAAAATAACAATGCATTCAATCAAATTAATATAATAGATTGTAGACTTGTATTACAATATACTGTATGTCGAAGTAGCTTCTTAAACATAGACATTATCTCTGTCTCAGACATCCATTACTTTTTGAGTATTTTGCTTTTGGAGGTTAAGAATAATGGAACATGTGAAATCGCAGGCTTCGCTAACATGCATTTTACCCTCTACAGAGCCTGTATCGAGGCCAGTCTTGACCATGACCCCCAAAACGAATTACATCTCTGAAGGGCAGGACTTGACCCTTGTCTGCAGTGTTGAGTCAGGCACGCCTCCCATCACCTTCACATGGTATCACACTGAGAAAGAGGACCCTCTTGCTTTCCAGACTCCCCTTGGGCTGAAAGGATCCTACAGTATCAAAGGTGTCAGAGGAAAGCATGGAGGGGGATACTATTGTGAAGGCAGCAACCAAGCCAACAATATCAAAAGGAGTTTCACTGTTATGGTTGGAGGTGTGTTTCAGCTTTAATTTTTGTAGTGGTGATGATAACAGTTACAATAATAATGTATGTAGACCTAGAAGTGCTAGGTAAAGAAATAAGAGTTAAGCTGAAAAGTTTTCAGACAAAGCTTTTAATGTGACTTAGTGTGTTTTCATCATGTTATAATTTGAATTCTTTCATTTTGATTTTTTTTTTTACAGTAAAGATGGCTGGCTGGAAGAAAGGTCTCATTGCAGTCTTCTGCATCCTGCTCACAGTGGCTCTCATCCTTGTTATCATTATTAAAAAAGGCCTTCTACCATTTAAGAGGACCAGAACAAGTGAGCTGTCAGTGTGAGTAAGCTCTTCCATAAGTTTTGAAGGTGAAGTAATGTGATTTACAAGACTAGGTACGCCTATGTCAGAGTTTCCTGTTTTAAAGTTCTGATTGTGTTTCATGTCCACCTCCTCTTAGGAAGTCACGCAGCACCAAAGTAGAGCGGCTAAGCCTCACCCAGGCAGAGGTCAATGAGGCTGCCAATGGTCAGGTCTACTATACTGATACTGACAGTTTCCATGTGACAAACTGTACTTCAAACATTTTATTTATCCTCTTTATTTACTGATCATTTTAAGGCACCAGTGGAAGGCAGACAGTGTAGTAGAATGGATTGACAAAATGTTCTCCTTTCTATACAGTCACTCCAGGGGTGATGGGGAAGAGTGTCTGGAGTGAACATGTGTCAGGCTCTGGTGAGTATCACGTATAGACTACCAGTCTATAGATATAAAACAAAAGAAAGGGTTTTCATGTTTCTGTTATTTCATTGAACAGTGTTTTATTTAATTACTATCTTATTTAAAATCATCTGAAAGGTTATCAGGTTCAACTTTGTTGATGCTGGCTATTGTGCTGCAGAGTCTGATGACCAGAATAGTGTGGCCTCCCCAGAGGAACCAGAGACACAATACACCGAGGTCCAGACCAAACAGGTGGACCCTAGCAGAGGTGAGACTGCCACTTTTTAACATTCTGAATCTTCATATTTCTAGAGAGCACAAAATCATATCAGAGAATTATGTGTTTATATGTGTTTTTTCCATGCCAGTTCCGGTGAAGAAGGGCACAGACACTGTGTACAGCGAAGTACGGAACTCCAAGCAAGGTACGGCTAACATCTTGTTCCTCACTCAAAAACGCTCTTACATTACACAGCCAGAGAGATCAGCACATTTGCTGGTGTTTAAAAAAAACGCACGAGGAAACAGGATCAGCTCCAACTGTAAACATCTGCATTGTTAGTGAAAGAACGTCCCATTAAAGCAGCAGGCCCAGTCGCCAGGTGTCCACTTCCTGCCTTCGTCAACGGGAACTTCCTGTCCGAACAATCAGAGCCAAACAGGGAGCAACGTGCCCCATTGTTTGATATCCTTGGGAAAAAAAGTCACCGGCTGCCCATTTTGTCCATTGTTGAGTCCCTGGCCAACTCCTGAAAGGATAAATGTCAGTGGTATTGGTATCAAACAAGGGAAGGAGAACACAATAATGGGTTTGGGTTTGCCCCTATATTGTCAAACAATGGACTTGCTTGCAGGTAAACAGTTTATTAGCACATGCATATTAGTGTGTGTGTGTGCGTGTGTGTGACGTGATAAGCCCCCCAACACAGAGTCTTCCGGGGTTTGGTTGGAATTGCTTAGGGGTGTGGTGGTGACTTTGCAAGCTCTCCTCTAATCATCTGACTCCCTTTGTTTCCTGAGCTTGTCCTCTTGTCCTTTGTTTTTGCAGGTGCTTCAGAACAGGCTGATGTAAGTAGAGCAACATGCTCACACACACACGCAGATAGACAGACACACACACGCAGATAGACAGACACACACCTTTGCACACACATAGACAAATATGTTGCATGCACACACACACACACACACACACAAGCAAGGATGCACATGCATATAGGCGCCTGCTTGTATGAATACACACTCACAAATGTATACTGTAAATACACATCCAAATATACACATCTGTGCAATGATGCACACATGCAGATACAGATGCC
>OOFE01021455.1:0-18537 GCA_900323365.1 Monocentris japonica | reverse complement strand
CATGCATTTCAGGTCAGAGGACAGCGCAGGCGTCAGCTATCAGACAGCGTGCCTGGAGCAGTTGGGGGTTAAGTGCCTTGCTCAAGGGCACTTTGGCAGTGTTGGTGGGCACCGTAGCTGTGGCACCAGTCATTTTTCAATCACCAGTTCACAGCAGGAATACACCCTCCTGGTGGTGCCAGGGATCAAGCCAGCGACCCTCCGGTGATGGGTTGGTCTCTCTAACCGCTAGGCCAACCTGCCCCAACAAGTAATGAACCCGCCAACGCACCGAATGATGAACAGTGAGAATTTGAGCTCGTCAGTCTAGCCTTCAAATGACTAGCTAACGTTAGCAGGAAGTTTAGAAAGCTGACGAACTGAAGCTAACGTCAGCTAATCACCGCAGTACCGCACCCAGATAATGATTTGAAGAAATGGCTCTGTTAGCTGCCTATATAGTGTCATATATACAATGCCCTCGTTTCGAATTTAACACAGGAACTTTTGCTGTGGGCTATTTTTTTCCTCCTCGACGAAATTCATCAATAAAGCAACTCTTGTTATTCCTGTGTTTTCACCACTTTACTTCTTATTGAGTTTTTTGTTTGTACTTGCCAAATTTCTGAGGGCAGAAAATCAAGTGAAAGAGTGAAAGGAAACTGAATGTAAGAAGTGTAAAGTGTGTTTGTGGATACCCTGGGTACAGCCATCCCTCCCACAGCGGTGCCTGAAGCAGGTGGCCTTCAATTAATTTCAAACAACTGGACCAGTGCGCACCATGTGGAAAGCAGACTTCTTCAAAGGGAAATTCACAAAATCAGGCAGAATGTCACTGAGATTTCTGCACTCTAATTCCATCCCTCTGCCTTCCCTGATCTGAGGATATTCAGCCCATGTCAGCTTGTCCTCAAGAGAGTGCACAAATATGATATCAGGCTGAAATTCTACTTTTTCCCCACAAAATCCTCAACCCTGGAAAAACTCCAAGGCAACAACAAAACATGTATTAAAAATATTCAAACAAACTTACAAACACCCGGCTGCAATACTCTCTGGTTTCTGGAGCAAACCGAGGGATACGCCAGGCCGGCACATACAGGTACTTTAGGCACCTGTCACGGCCCTGCCTCTTCTGGGGGGAAAACAAACTAATGCTGCAGATCGCAATAATAAATGACATTTTAAAATGCAATCAGGACATTGATAGATCAGTCTGTTGAAACTATCATTTCATGACACTGCTTGCTATTAAGTTTTTCCGCTACATTCATAAACATAATCTGTTTTAAAGCATTCGGTCTCCTGGCAGTGAGCTGGTGCAGTGAGCTGGTGCAGTGAGCTGGTGCAGTCAGCTGGTGCAGTGACCCTTTCAGGACACCGAGTGTAAAGTAACTGTTATCACTGTAGTGTTAATGAACAATTCACATTTTATTTGCATTATATTTGTATTTATATTCATTATATTTGCAGTGCGAACTGGGATTGCCCCTTCTTTGTCTGTATATTGTCCACTGCTCCCTTGAGAAAATAAATCACCCTGCACCTTGCAGCTGTGCGTGTTCCCATCCTTCCAACACCCTTCCCATTGTGGTGAAAATCACTGCATATTGACGTTCAAACCAGCGCTAAAAGGTCTGTGCTCCCTCACCAAGAATGGAGGTGTGACATGTCTAATGTTTTAGTCTAGACTTGTGAACCTGTTGTGTCTCTCCTAAAGATTCAAACAAAAGAGTCTTGGCTGTCAATCGGGTGGATGCATGTGTTGATACTCTAACGGGGAGAAGCTGCATGTGAAACATGTCTGCTACTGTTCTGTGCAGAAGAGATATGAAATAATCAACAGCACCACCAGTCTCACAACATGGAGACTTTTTCATATTGATAGATCTTTATTTCACTGTGTGGGACTAAACTTTAATCATCGATCTTTCTTTTTTCATCAACATGAAGAAGCTGTGTGTGAAAAATGTCTGCTTGCTGTACTAATGACACTTTGTGAAAAAGGATTTCTTAAAATGCTGTCCCACTTCCTTGTGTGATGTATAGAAGTGTTGTCTGCTCATGGTTTATGACAGTGAAGTCAACACTACACCAAACAAACCAAGACTGAAGGAATGTGCTACAGAACATTCAGGATCAGGCTTTTTTATTGTTCCAGTGTGAAATGAGACATTTGGGATGACAAAATCCAGCATGGAGGCTACAATATGTGTGCTCATGCAGATGTGTGTATGTGTACATGTCTGCACTTCACAGTTTAACATCAAGCCAATCAATCCAAAACAGCATGGTAAACATGCCACATTTAAACAGCTTTGGAAACTGTTTTCAACTGATGAAGATATTTAGGTCCCAATTTCACAAAACAACGCAGGAACTGTAGCAGCTGTGGGTGAAGACGTCGTCTCAAGTTTTATTTTGGTGCCATTGGTGCAGGCCGTCGTATCGACATCTATTTAACGGCAAAATGTTTGACAGTATCTCTCACTCCCTCCTCTCTCTCTCTCTCTCTCGGCTCCTCTCAGCTCTTTTCATGTAAAGATGAGCGCTGGCCAACGTCAACTCTGCCTCCAAGGTTAATAGGCTGAAATAGAAAATATCAGCTTGAGTAGTTCTAATTGAAACTAAATTGTGACTCAGAATATCCACGGACCATTAAAAGGAATTCTAACTCCCGGGGTGACACATGCAGGATGGCATGATGTCATTTTTTTTTGCAAGGGAAGTGATTGAAGGGAGCGGATGAGAGGAGCAGTGCCAGATGAGCAAGTCGTCTTTTGATCAGTGCTTCACGCAAGACATCACTTTGCGCAAGGTGGAGTCAGGTTGGGTTAAACAACCTCCTTCCTGCCACAGTGATAAGTGCTGGGCACCTGGGAAATCCAATCGCTGCAATGCGGTTTGAATGATAATGGTCCATCCCAATGGTCCATGGTCCATTGTTGTACGACAATAAAGGTTTAAATGGATATTGTCCTAAATGTAACAGTGGTTCTCTTAATGTATTGTCTATAGGGACTACAGATCTCGTTTGTTCCTCAGTGTGTCATACGTAATACCTCAGACACCGCTGATCAGAATGATGCATCTCGCCACAATATTCAGCCATTTTCAAAATGACGCTGATTGTTTCAGAGAGGGACTTCATCATTTGTGGGGGACAACATGTTCACTGTTGCCTTGTTGGCTGTTGGGGTTGTGCTTGGGGATGGAGAGGCAACTGAGAACGGGGTAGGTGTAACCTTTTCCTCTTTGCACCTGAAACACAGATTTAATCCAGCGTACCCAATTCCACTCAAACCCTACAGGAATGTTTTTGTTATCACCAAGGGACTAGACAGCCTCAGAGTCCACTGTTGTTGATTTCCAATCTTTTGGAAGGGCCCTCCAAAAAGTTCATAGCAACAAGTTCATAACAAGTTCATCCCCAGGAGGGGATGTAGCTTGTTGCTATGACAGCTCAGTGCTGTGTGTGTGTGTGGTAGCACAGGCCTTGAACATCCTAGATCAGGGGTCTCCAACTTTTTTTCCTCTGAGAGATATTTTTACAAAATGAAAATGGCCGAGAGCTACTCATGTTTTGTAACATTTATTTTCATAGCTTATTTCAACCCAAACAAACAGAATAGGCTTGTTTTGTCTGAACATTTACAAAACTCACATTTTGTATTACAACATCACAAAAAGTATTGCACCTGCATGTGCGTTTTGTATTTCTGTATGCATTTCTTTCTAGTCTATCTCACACTATTAAAATTGATTGACAACTAATTGGCAAATAATAATTTTGTGTAAGGAGGGGGCGGGACACCTGTGAATTTGATTGGATATAAATGAAAGCCGGGTTTCCAAGTGACCAAACAAATTTGACTTTCAAATTTATGAAAGATCAAAGATTCATTAACCCTTTGGCGAGCTACTTGGAAAGGGGTCGCGAGCTACCTGTTGGAGACCCCTGTCCTAGATAGTTCGATGACGCCTTAAAACGTTTTGAAAATCCATGGGTAGCTTGTTGCTTTTATTTACAGAAAAACACTCAATATTATCACTTGGCAATTGTGGTGCACATGATGGAATTTCAAAATCCAGATTGCAATAAATGGCTTTTACAGATTTCTATTGATGATGTGAAGTATCTGCACAAGTTTCCTGTCCCCTATACTGAGGAAACCTGGTGGAATATAAGCTCTCACTATTCACTCGTCTTGATACAACATAGAGAAGAATTAAACCCTTAGATAAACTTTATATATCACAAGCAGTGTGGAACATGGTAATGTCTAAACAATGCTAATCCTTTCCAAATGGATCTAAAACTGACCTGGGGTAGCAAAGTGACATGGTCAGTAGGGAGACTGTTCACCCAGAGGGCCTGGTTTCAAGCCCCTGCTGAAGTGCCCTTGAGCAAAACCCTGAATCCAAATCCCTACCAGCTCCAGGGGCGCTGCTCTGTAGCTGACCCAACCCTGACCCGGGACCTCCCAGTGGAGAGGGGCAAACGTAAAGAGAATTTCCTAACGGGGATCAATAAAGTATCATATTTAACATTACATTACAAAACAGGATTAAGCTGTGTTCCATTCAAAGTTGAAAGTCTGAAATTCCCAGCTAATGACAACCTCTGTGCCTGCCAGTGGTCCCTGGCCCAAACATACAGGGCCCACCGGTGATTGGCAGCCTGATAATGGCTGATAAGCTCAGCCATACTCCTGGTCAGCCTATTTGATGGAAAGAGCAAGTCAGCCTAATGTTTTCTCCACTCAGTGTATGTTTAACCATTTGTCACACAGGTGTTTTGATAGATTTCAGGTTGTGCAACGCTGAAAATTATACGTAAGTGTATTTTGACTATAATAAACATGTTAGAAGTAATGCTGTGTAGCGTTTACAGTGTGTGTCTCCATGGATGTGACGTCAGAAAACTGCATCTTGCCCAAATTTCCTACTTGAAGGGACGTTCCACTGCATTTTTACTAGTAGGAAGTCCGAATTTCTGACTTTCCTACATCTCTGGAATGCAGCATTAGTGCGGGACCCCAGTGGGTAGATGTAAGTTTTGGCCATCAACAGCCAAGCAGATTTCCAGTCAGGGTGACATCGAACAATAATTGCCCGGGGTCTTATTGTAACAGTTATTGGGATTGTGTTGGTGGACCCAGCCTGGTCTGTCTGTCTGTGTGTGTGTTAGTGTGACTGTGTGCGCACACAACTGTCCAAGAATCCGTCCATTCCACTCATACATACTGACACTTGTTACATTGATTTTTGCTAACAAATCCTCTCGGTGAGCCGAAGTGCAGTACCAATCCAGCAAGCATAAAAAGTGGAACTTCAACAATGGCTACATCAGTACACTCATTCCCACATTGCCTAACCAGTGTAGTCTGTCCTTGGTGTCCTGATGAGAAGCTGTTCACTACATTTCATTCAGCTCCACTCCAGGGAGGAGCTCCCACTGCACTCCTCAACTGGAGGACCATTATGTGTTTTGGCACCACGGTGCTTGTGATGCCAGTCAGGACCCACAATGGTGGAGATGGGTTAATTGGTTCTTGGCCTTACAGAGCACCTTCAGGTTGGAGCATAGGAAAAAATGGCACTGGATGCACAGTGGATTCTCTCTCCCTGTCTCATTCTCTCACACAAATGTTCCCACACTTACTCAGACAGCAAATGAATGGATTATTCAATGTCATTCAAGGTTACATTTGAGAAACCGTGATGAGCATTGTTTATCCATGTCCGTGTACACACAGCACAGACACAAACACACAAACATCTGTACTACTGTATTTGTGAGGAAATTGACTACATTGAAACCCTGGCCCTAATCGTCACCCTCACTACGACATGCCTAACCCTAACCTAAATCTAATCCTAATCACTATGAAGGTCTAAAACTCTAGTTCTCACAAGGATAGTAAGTACACACACACACACAAACACACATACACTTTTTCCTCTGTCGGGGTTATAAAGTCCTTATTTTCAATAAAGCATCAGATGGGGCTGCATCTCTGTCACCCAGCTGACTGGCAAGCCCCTAGTGTATCCTATGTACCACTAAACAATAAATACACACCCCAAGGCTGTATCCCCTGATAGTTGAGGGAATATAGGAAAAATACACCCGAAAACACTTTAATGCTCTATAAAAAAAACTGTACAAAAATCCAATACAATCCAGCGGGTTTGCATGGGAAACTCAAACAGTCAAACCCAAAAAGTGATTAAAACACGCCCTGTCAATACAATAACACTCACGCTGCAGTTACACAAGTCTTTAAATAGCTGTGATTGAACAATTATCACACGACATTTAAGCTGTCAATCCATTTTGGCATTGCTCATGCACTTCCTTGTTAACTGTGCTGGCTGCCCAGTAATGTGCACAAGGGGTTTGACTTTTTGAGTTTCCCATGGGCCCTGTTGGATTGTATTGTATTGTATTGGAGAGCAATGGTCCCTGCAAACTGACGGGGCATTTTGATCAGAATCGATCACCATGATAGCAGAAACTAGGAAAATAATGTTCAGATTGGCAATGATTCCATTTCAAGTAGCAGAGAAAAAGGAGGAAATGTTCACTGAAGTTCAAATACTACCACTTTGTGTACAGCCAGTGTAACATGCAGCCAATCAGCAGCCTGTTTAATACAGAGCCATTGTTTTGCTTTGATTTGATTGGCTCATGGCCAGAGGGAACGTGATGAGAGAGCAGTAGAGACAGAAGACCGTGTGTTTATCTTTAAAAAGACAAAAAATGTTTATGTTGTTAATCTTTCACCATTTTCTCTCAGATTCATCAGTATTTCAAACAGGGCTTCACTAGCCCACTTCTCTGACCTTTACCCTTTTCTCTTTCATTTATGCTAAAAACTTGATGTTACGTGTTTTTGACTCTAGTAGATATATTCCTATTTCCTTTCTTTATAGAGAAAAAGTTTAACACTGACATACCATTTCAGATCCAAAGTATTTTAGACATTCCTCAATGTCACTTCATCTTCATATCACTATCATCTCCACTTGATTGGACTGCATTAGAACAACACAATGGGAATGTGACTCCTCCCCCTTCCAGTATTCAAGTAAAGCAGGCAGCATTAGAACGTGGTGAAGATTTATTAAAGTTATTCTCACATCTGGCTCATGAACTTCATTCACAGTCAGTGATAGACTGACTGTTTTGAACACGGAAAGTTTAATACAAAGTTACTTCCTTGGTAGTGTGAGAGTTCATTCCTCACATCCAGCTCATGAGCTTGAGTCAAAGTCTGGATGGTAGACGGACTGAGGGACGGACATGTGAAGTGGAAACCAGGATGTCCAAAGCCCCTTTCCCAAATCTGCCCAGATCAGATTCAAGTAGCTGCACTGTGGCTAATAGAAGCTCTTTCTGGAGCTGGGAAGCAAAGAGAAACGCCCATGAAATGATGAGAGAATAGCTGTGAACAGATGGAAGATTTATTTTATTTTTGATGAAGTTATGTATCGTAAAAAAGGCCATTTCATTCACTTATTCCATGTGGTAGATTATCAAGTGAAGATCCTGTCAGACAGAACATGTGAACGCTGGCTGACTTCTGCCAGTTGGATTGCTTTTTATGTTGTTATAGACATACTGCACGTTTATCCATTCTCTTTATTCTGCCATTCCTTCAGACTACGCTGCTTTAGAATTGCCCACTTCTAGTTCAGTCAGAGCCGAGCAACTGAAGTTAATTAAAATGAACAAAACAAAAAAAATCTGGAAGAAAAATGAATTAAAGCTGAGCTGACCTAAACTAACCGAAACCAAACCAGATGACCTCCACTGACCTGAGCAGAATCATAATGGAGCGATAGCCAAGTTCAATTAGGAAGACTTTCTTACGCCTCACTCCCTCTCTCTCGTTTCAGAGAGAAACTTTTTTCCCCACATTCTCACTTCCCACTCTACAATTTCCATTTCACCAATCATCAATCTGCCAGAATTTAAAGCTGTGCAGCAACCTGCCCTGACATGTTGGACCACGGCACAGTGGTGTCGAGGTTATATTTCTGAGCTGAAATGACTATCAGGAATTCAAAGTAATCCCTGCAGCACAGAGCTCAAACTTCAGATTGTACAAGCAGCAGACCCAGAGAGCATGATGGGTATGAAATGTCTGGGTTGGTATCACATCCAGAGGAGAGGATGGAGGAAACAATGTGGCGTCAGGGAGGATACAACAAAGGCTTTAGAGAGGAGTGTTTCACATGTTGTGCAAAAGTATGGAGACAATAGAGGGCAGCTGTGGAAAGAGCACTAAGATATCCTACTCAAGGAGAGCAGGTGCTGGTACTTTTCTGAAGTTTTATTTGAGTACTATTCTGAAGTTTTATTTGAGTACTATTCTGAAGTTTTATTTGAGTAGTAATACAATTACTGGTGTGACAATCTACTTAAATAAAAGTAAAAAGTCGCTCATTTAAAATATACTGTTACTTCTTGCCTATGATCTTAACCGTACAATGCAAAAAGCACGAGAGGGCAGAGTTCAAGGTCTCTCCCTTCCTCTCTCTCTCTCTCTCTCACACACTTTCACATGCACAAACACATTTCCGTGCTATACATACATACACACGTGAGAGAGCGAGAGAGAGCGAGAACATGTACATGAGTGTGTATGTGCATGACTCACGCCTTGCTCTGCCAGCGTCGTGTCTCAACTTGTAATGTATATTTCATGCTCTGTTGGCGCTCGTCAAGCGCCGGCAGCCGCAGCCGGCATCAAACATTCATACGGCAGAAGCACATTTCCATCTCTCGGGACGCTACGCAGCCAAATCTGGCTGGAACAAGCACCGCTCCGTTTCCATTCTTTTATCGCTCTCTCCGTATGTTTCCTGTTTTAGTCCAGCGTTTCGTTTCACCGCCCCCGACTTTGTTATAAACCTCCTTTGTTAAAAGCCTCTTTGTCTTGCCTTGTCTGTTCCTAGGTCCTTATCCATTGCCTCTCTTTTTCTCTTTAATTGCTGCAAAGCCCCGTGAGGCGGCGAGGCAGTCAAGGACAGTTGCTGATAGATGCAGGATGGGGGGCTGGTTTGATTGCAGCCACTGTGGCTCTACTGCTACGCTGACATCAGGGGTAACATTTCAATTGTGTGGAGGTGTGTACAGGTGCATGTCCATGAGTGTGTGTGTGTGGTATAAAACTATCACAGCCCTCAGGGGTGTTTTCCAATGGTATTACACCCCTGTAACTCTACAGCACCTTTCCCTGCCGTCTTCCCTCAGCTCCTCTACGCTTCCTCGCTTCTTCCTGTCCTCCTTCCGTCCCATTTTCATTCCACCTCTCCCTCTGAATCCCCTCTTCCTCTCCCTCCTCTCTCCCAGGACTCCTAAGCCTGCTAATATTAGCGCACCTCAAGCCTCATCCTGCCTCCCTCCATCTTCACTCCTCTCATCTTACCTTCCCTCATTCTTTCCTTCCATCTCTGATTTTCTGATCATCTGTTTTCTTCATTCTTGTCTCTGTATCTTTGCTTTCCATCCCATACTCTCTCCCTTTCTCTCTTTCCCTCTGTGCCCCACCATTTTCTAGTTATTAAATATACCCTCTACCTTTTACACCAAGGTCAGCACCTTGTACTCTCAAATTGTATGCACCAACATGACTATGATACACTGACCTTAGCACATCTGTCTCTCTCTCTCTCTCTCTCTCTAGGTGTGGCTCTGTGTTGGTCGGATGGAGGACAACCCTTGCTCCAGGGTAGGACACGTCTACAGGAAATACGTTCCCTATAAGCTTTCCAGTGGAGTCAAACTGTGAAGGGTGAGTCTCAACACTCTCTGCTGCAAAGGCCCAGTCTCCATATAATAACAGCCACCCATCCATCTAACCACAATAGCAGAGATAAGTCATTTTTTCCCCATAAAGCACTCAACTCATGATATGAAGCACAATAGTACAAAAAAATGAATTTAATTTTCAGTTTCTCCCAGGTCACACAGCAGTCAGATGCTGTTTCAGTAGCTAATGGACAAGTTGTGCTGCTCTTTATCGCTGATTGCTATAGCACAGTAATCATTCAGTCAATACTCAGTCTATGAAAGCTTTTACATTTGCAGTTCTTAACACCCGGTGTAATGAAGAACCTCTCTGTCAAACGTAGTGTCGAATGCACTGATCGTGCTCTGGACATGATTGTTATTTTCTGATTTTTCATCACATTCTCTTTTTATGTCGTGTTTGTTTTGATGCAGGAGTAATGTCACTGCAACTCTCATGCTGTGTTAGTGTTGAACAGTGTTAAGGAATCATGTCACTAGCGATACTTTAACCGCATTTTGCAGTAGCTTGGTGGTTTTTAGTAGTTAATTACTTTCTTTACTGCAACTACCAGTCATACTACTGCTTCCTGATTCACACACACTCTGAGCAAATCTCTACTCCTGCTGTCTCTGGAAAACTAATTGTCAACCTGCAGCTACAGGGTGATGCTTAGGTGATTGAAGGCATCCACTGTTCAGCAGTGCTACAGCCTGGCCTTGACAAGAGTACTGAGAGCAACCTTGAAAGGTGGGAGGAGCAGGACCTTGAGTCAACATGCTAAACAATGGCACATGGCAGTGAAGTACTCAAAGCTTGGAGCTCCGTACAATCCAGGCCGAAAAACAGATTGGAGAGAGCCACTTCAGCTTGCCCCCGACCCAGGCAGCGAGGTGCGACCCCACATCCAGAACAAAGCTTGACATCTGAAGCAAGGCAAAAAACATGTAGCTAGCTAGCTAGTTTTGGGTGAACACAGAGGGCTTGCCCAACAGCAGTGAGATGAATAAGAAGAGTGACAGGAGGGCGGGCTCAGTGATGTCGAGCCCCAAGGTCCCAATCACAGCCTATCAAGGCCAAATTGACACTTGGTTGGGTGAAAAGGGTGTTTGGTTGTGCTGTCTAGAGCTTGAGAGTAACAACTCCAGTTCGAAATTATTATTTGTGCTGTCACTATTACTCCAATGGGAACAAATAACACTGTTGTGAACAGGACCTAAATCAGAGAATTACCCTGGTAAAAAATGACATTACCTAAAACTAATTCTGCCTGGGCAGGGATGAAGACTGTTCACACTGACACAGTTCATAGAACACTGTACTCTTAAAAAAAGAGAACATATTTGGCCATGAAAAGCACTGCAAAGTTCCTTGAAGTGATGTCGAAGCAACTCGTGAAATATTCAACAGGCGGGTTATTCCCTCAAGTGTCTGTCACAGTAAGCCTTGTCTAAACCCGTCTTCCTTCTGCACACCCTTCTCTGGCTGCTGTATAGCTTTCAGAACGTCTTCCTTTCTCCCACTTTCATACACCTGCACACACCATCTATCTACTCATCCTTACTCTATCTACTTAGCAACACTTGAGGCTGTGTGTGAGAAAGAGAAGGTGTGCGTGTGTGTGACTAAATCAATATATTTTCCACTGCAAGCTGAGGGGAATTTGAAGTGAATGTTGAGTGCATATCTTCCATTGAAGAGAGAGGAAGGAGAAACTCTTTACTTTCTGGTGAGCTGAATTAACCTCAAACATACCGACAACACAAACATATGCTCATATGTTTTTGCATCCCTTCCAATGGACACGGAATGAGATTGTTTTCCTCTCAGCAGTTGCTAGGCCTCATGACTCAGACGGGCCGTGGCCATGACCAAACTACCAGAGGGAGTTCTGGATGGCAGACTGAAGCATAAGTACACAAACCAGGTTGGCTATTGCTCTTAAATCATGAAAAACACTAAGGATAAAGAAAAAGAAAACTTTAACTACAAATATGATTTTCCAGAGTTTGCATTTCTCCTGTTACAGTTGTCACTGATAATTTAGAAGTACACCAGTCGTTGTAAGTGTATGTACTTGGGAGATGAGGCCTTCCCACGCAAACACCACCTAAGGAGCCTGCATGCAGGGCAGGCCCTTCCAAGGGAGGAGCGGGTCCTTCGGCATCCTCACTACACAGTGGCAACTGTATCATCACATACTCGGCATTCACCCCAAGAAGGCCAAGAATGGAGAGAAAGCCGCCTGCATTCAGGCCAGTGAACTCTCCTCTCCTGTGTCTCTGTCTGTCACGGGTGGGGTTAGTTTTACAGGGGAGATGGGGTAATCATTACCAGAGCATGTCTGTAATTTTAGTCTGCCATGTCAGACATTTTTATGGAATTCCAGCCTCTTTTAACTCCTGTAAAAAACATCCACCGGTAAAACTAATTGGAATTGGAATCCCTGAGATTCTTGGCAAATATTGTGTTATTTCCTTTGGGACTCTTCACATTATTCCGCCATTCAACCACTTCACCCAGTCGCCACTTTTCAAAGCTGTGTCTCTTTGTGGACTGTGTATGTATGTCTGTCTGTCTGTCTGTCTGCGTGTGTTTGTGTGTGTGTGTGTGTGTGTGTGTGTAGGGAGATCCAACTGACAAGATTTTTTTTTTATATTTGCCAAAATGTTTCTTTCATTGACAAAGGAGCGCCTAATTTGTTCTCATTGAAATGCACCCTGACACTCTTTCTCTCTTGCTGTCACGCACTAAACACTAAATTATCTATCTGTTGCTCTACTGGAGCCTATCTGTTCCTGTTGTCATCCTAAAGATGTTTAAACGGAGCTCATAATATAGTCTTGATGGATCACTTTGTTTCCTCAGATGAAATACTGCAGCGCTGACAGTTTAACTTCTGTAATTTAAAGATGTGTTCTATCTTCATATTCACTGCTGGGTAAACCGCATCACTACGGGTCTACAAGTAAAGCTCTCTGGTGGCTCAGTGCCACGACTTTTGATAATAGCCGAGAAGAGGAGGATCTCTTTCAACAACTCCTTGTCTTCCGAGAGCACAGTAAGCACCACTTGATGGGCTCTGATGTAAGTGGTTCGTAGTATGGTGAATTTCTATCCTCAGCCTCAGGTGTGGTAATCCTACTATTTTATCAAGCTGAGAGCAGGAACATTAAATATCCTGAGGAGGACGAACATGACCTGAGACTTTTTCCAATTTGTTAAGGTCTGTTCCTCGTTTCAGCGTAAATCCAGTCCACCGAGCAGCACGTGTTACATTCATATTTCAACTTTTGAAACTGGTTCACTCTGCTTTCACACATGGTGTCTTCTGGAGGAAGCTGGAAGAATAACCATGACCGACCCATTTTATTGTGATGATTTTGGTTTACTATAGAAAAAAAAATCAAAAAATCACAGTGTGATACTGATACTTCTACCTCTGTAGAAGTCGCTTTTTCAGCCAAACGCTGATCCTCCAAGAGACAAACTATGCTTCAGAATTTTGCAGGTGAAGAGAATCAGCACGTCAAATTCAGCAAAGCACCCATGTCATATATATCCTATATCCTTGTTCTGACAACATGCACAGGAATGGAACTTTTATTGAATTTAATTGATCATACCTCATCTGCTGGTGAATCAGAGAGACACCTCACTTGATACATTGGGGCAGTTTCTCTTCCAGAGATATTTTCCAAATATCAAAAAGATACAGAACACCCTGAATCACCTCTCCATCACTTTATGTTTTGTGCTCAGGTTTTTCTTGACAAAGAAAATTAACCCAAACTAACACAATAACAGAGGTGACTTGGTGTGAAGAGGATCTTCTTTATCACACAGATGATTTTAACCTGGGTTTCAGAATCTCCCCAATGCCATTCTGAGGAATAAAGCATAGTGGTTTTCATATTCTCTTCATGAACTGTAAAACTTCCAAAAGATGCCATCTGTCTGGTGTAAGTGCCAGTGTATACCGTTGAGAAAACGCCATGTAGAATTTGTATTTACCAGCTGTACAGAAAGCATGATATGCCTGGCAGAATTTTTTCATCTATACCAAAATACCCATGCTGCAAAATGAGACAGGGCATGAGCTAAATACACAACTGACATGCACGCCATTCTTGTCTCGAACAAAAGACCTGCTGACAAGCCAAGCTGAGGTTTCCTTCATGGCTGTTACATGGCTGTTGCACTTTGAACACACTGGTGAGAATCTCCACGAGGAGCTCCAACAAATTGGTGTCTCGGATATGGAACTTGGATAGATCAAATTTGGGCAACGAATCAAATTGCAGGCATAACCTTGGACAATGCCACCATCAGCTGTGCATTGTTTGAACTGCGATAGATACCCAGTGGTACTGCTGCAGTGGAAGCCCAGGAGACATTTGTCAGACAGCAAAGGTGTAGGAGGTGGAAGTTCAACGTCAACCCAAATTTTACAAAGTATTATGGCATGGTAAAATGTTGGAGACTGTTTTCAACTGACATGAAGATTTAGGTCCTGATTTCACAAAACGATGCTGGTAGCAGATATATCCACATTTCATTTTGCCGCTTATATATTTACAACATATTCAACTTTGGTGCAGGCTGTCGTATCAACATCTCTTCAACGTCAGAAAGTTTGGTGGGAGAAGACGAGGGAATAAATTGCAGACCAGTTTTGAAGGTTGAAATTTTATTGAAATAAGTGCTGTTTGGTCACCAATATGAGGGGTGGATCCTCGTTTCAGAAAATGTCGTAAGTCATGTTTTAAGATATACGGATAACATATTTGCCGATGAGCAAGAAAACATTAATCTGCCAACTATCCCCACTCATTTAATTTGAAAAAAATGGATTCACGTGCATTGGGTTCAATCCTAGTTAAGGATGAGGCCTTGCCAGATGCACCTGTCTATGATCTTACCTTGACCGTGTCATCAACACTTTGTTGCAGCTACTGAATGTATGTTCGTCATAAAGGCGGGTGAGTGACAGACCAGGATGGTAGCTGCAGTTAGCATACTTGTCATGGGTAAGTGGAGCAAACATAAGACAGTGTACAGAGAAACATGGGCGAGTGAGGCTGTTTTGCTCCAGATCCATGACACAATTAAAAGACCCACTGCAACTAATGCAGCCGAGAAGCTTCCACAGGTCTGACATGTTGGGTCAGTCTTTTTGCATTATGATGGAACAACTTAGCCCATCTATTCTAAACCCTTCAAGCAGAGAAAGACAGATGAACTGGGTTTTTTATACCAATAGGCCTATGTATTTTTATGTGGGTGAGAACATCATGTAGCATGTTGAAATTTGGCAGTTTAATGTTTCCTTGCTCACGTGCAAGCACACATCCTTTGGAGAATCAAAATGAACATTTTAAACAGTAAAACTTGAACCTTTGTTCGCTCATCATTCCTTCATGTGTGGTGCACCAACAGACCGTGCTCACTGCTGCCTTCAGTTTTAAAAAGAAGTTCTGTTCACAATGTACTTGCAGTGGTTGAAACAGGCAGATTTCAAAAGAGATGATGTGGTGCATGTCACCCAGTGTCACAATTTAACGCAAGAAGAAAATAAACACACACACACACACACACACACACAATGTTATAAGAATATAGGAGAGGTAGTGCTCATTTGCAGGATATATGGTATGTACATTCCATGACACTTCACATGTCTGTGGCTCTATCAGTTTTCATAATATTAACAGATATATCTCACTGGTTTATCATGACACTTTCTTTAATACTTTTCATTGACAGGTGTCAGCCTCCACCCAGGCAGTTCCAGAAACCCTTTCAGGCTTGCCAGCCTATTTCTCCTTATGGGTTGTGGCTCTGCAGATGGTGCAGTCTTCTTTTCTACAGTTCCCTTGGATGTCGTGTTCAGGAGAGTGTAGTTGTAGTTAGTAGTAGTTCATGTGTGGTGCCTGGCCATAGATTGACATGATCATGTATGCTTCAAAATCACTCAAAACTTTATTCCTTTTCCCCCAGAATATCCCCAATAAAGTATCTATCTATCTATCTATCTATCTATCTATCTATCTATCTATGTCTCACTGCCATGAACAGTAATCGAACCATCTGAGAAAACAGGATATGTGCCAAAATGAGCATTGTTGTGGGTTAAATCGAGATCATCCCCTTTGTCACTTGTCATATTTTCTCTTCTGTCTTTCCTCTCACTCTCCACTTTATTTTATGAAGCAGAAATGTCATAACATTTTATTAATCTCAAGATTTCATTCATTAAAGGCTAAGCTCCACAGCACCACTCCAGACAGCTGTCGCATGACTTTGTACCCTCATACATACTTTTTGTTATTACAGTGTTTAAAAATCACACAGCATCCACCTGAGATGAGATGGGTTCATCTCTTTTTTCTGACCTTTAGTGTTTCCACACACTGACGAGTCTCAGTTGGTAATGAAGGTTACCAATGTAATCTAGTGAGCCTGTTACCTGCCTTATGATTGGTTTGGTTTCTAGCTGGAGAGCTCTAATCTGTAGAGCATCCCATGTGTTGAGATTTAACCCCGAGCATCACTTTGATCTCATTCATTGCCTTCAATTCTAAATCATAATAACTGTATATTATTAGTCAGTGCCTTTTCCACACACAATTAATTCAGAGCAATGCTGAATTAAGCTTGGTACAGGGAACGTAACTGATGGTCAGGGGCTGGCATGCAGGTGATTAAATGAAACTTTAGTGAGTCACAGCCGTTGATTGACTTCACTGTTGTCCATTTCGATATCTGCAACACTGATAGAGCCCTGATACTGAATGCTAGGACTCCATATTCAAGGTTTGAGCCAGGATGGTTCAATTGGCCCCCTACTTCTGCCCTTGGGGGTGAATACCTTGTCTGAGGGCATTAACAGAAAGCAATGATCTGGAGACTAATGCCACACACACTAATTCATTTGTTGCCTTGTGGAATAAATGAAGTAATTTATTGCAATAGGTGCTGAATATGCTGCTTGTGGACTAGGGGGGAAACAGGCTGGGGCTGGATGTGTTTTTTGCAATACTGTGCAAAAATTAGTGTTGCATCCCATTTGTTCTACAAAGCAGCTGTTTGCTTTTCTTTGTAAATTGTAAATTTCTGTGCAATTACTTTCTTTGTAAAATGTAGTTAATAATTTTTAAATTGAAAAGAAAGAACCATCTAATGAATCAAACTACTATTAAGAAGGAAGGTGACACCAGGGGGGTTAAGAGACATAAACATGCTCAAACTTGCCTCTTTTCCACAGTTGGGATTTTTGCACCAATTTTGCTATAAACAGTTAAAAAAGATTTTATTTGTTTTGAAGGCTGTCTCATCCTTTCCACCCAGAGTGGTGTGACTCCGTGGCTGCTTGACTCAGCTGCTGACTGTGCTGGAGGCACCATGAGGCAGCTGTTCACTAATTGATATGGACTCTTGATGGATAAAACCTTGTGGTTTCAGACTAGTTGTCGTCAACAGTTTCAAATGGAAAGCAAAGTTACACATCAGTGCATAATTCTACAACAATTCATTGATGCTGTTTTGATAAAACCATAACAGATTTGGTTATCTGTGCTAATGCCTTGACCATGAGAGCCACTACATTAGTGGTAACAGTAACTGGCCTGTTGCTGCCAATTACATTATTATTGCTGATGAACATTTAACACAATTTGCTTTACACAGTTGATGTCAATTAAATCAAACTGAAAATAGTACAATTGTTTGATTAGATGAATAATAAATACAATATTTGAATCTATCTTTATAAAAACCACCCTGTTACAACGTTGTGGTGGCGCAATTTGTTTAACTTTTTGTTTGGATACGCTAAAGTGACAGCATGGGGCTGTATTTGTGGATACAGTCGAATTCTGTATCTATTCCTAACAGTGCTGCTAAAAAACGGTAATGTACTGGCAAACCTGCTGCCAGCAGTCTACTGTAACCTCAAATAAATACAACAGTGTGTGTATTTATGTATTACAAACAGTAAAATACTGAATAATTCACAGTAAGTTACTGTCATTCCAGTAACATTTTTTACAGTGAAAACATTTCCCTTGGTTAGGTCTGTCAGATAAAATTAAACAAAACGTGGAAAAGTGGCAAGGTCTTACCATTTAATGTCTAAAGGAACAGAAATAGAAATAGATATTGATGGCCGTAATATTGCATTGCATTGGTCACCTTGCATTTCACTTTGTATTTTGTTGTAAAATAGAATTTTCATGCGATTCTTTTCTTGCATGCCGGAAACATCAAAATGCTGTGGCAGACTGGGGCGTCTGCTCGAGAAAAACTGGGGAAAAGGACTACATTCCCCAGCTGACAACAGCCAGTCGGTCATCTTGCCCCCAGCTGAGGGGCGTTACCAATCAGCCAGGTGGGAGCTGTATTTATTATTTATTTAACTTGCACCAAAGGTACTAACATGTTATACACACTGTACATTCAATCTGTATTGAAGTTTCATGTGATGTTGAAGGGGATCAGTTAAGCTCAGTTCACTGCCATTTTATATTTAAGGGGGGTCATCAGTGCCATGGCGCAGTCTAGATCAAACTGCACGTGGATTTTACCCATTACATCCTCTTCACACAGGTTAGAGACAGATTCGTACACATTTAGACCATTAAGTCATAGATATTGCAGTCAGTCTAATATTTCCTACATTCAGCATATAAACTGAATAATTACATTAATCATAATTACATCTATTTCCAGTAAATTATCCCTGACTATGAAATAT
>OOFE01021454.1:0-23883 GCA_900323365.1 Monocentris japonica | reverse complement strand
CAGGTATTGGACAGCATGTTCATATTATCAAGCCATGTAGTGAACATACCAGACATCACTCTGCAAAGTGGTTGAGAGTTGCAAATACTCATGCTCCTCCTCTCCTCCTCAGCCTGGGTTCGATGTGGTCTACATCTACCACCACTTTTACCTAAAAGCCACCAAGTGTCCAAGAGGAACTAAAAAATGCCAATTCAGAAATGACAGAGTAAGTATTTTCTGACTGGCAACCTGACAGTGAGCAGTTCAGCGTTGCTGAACTCAACAGTATACATGAAATGTGAGACTGACTTGCTTGTTCTAACTTGTTTGTGGTATTTGTTTGTGGGCATTCATGCAGCCGTTAATAGACTGCGGAGTTTGCTACAAAACATTTGCTGGTGAAATTGAGCAAGATCCCAAGCCATACATCCACTGTGTGCACAAACCGGCCCTGACAGAGGTTAGTTTAATTAATGGTGGATTACATTTGCCCTTGCTGTAATCTTTTTACTGTTCAGATGTGATTTCATCCACTCAAATAAAGTAAAACTCACACTACAAGCATGCAGCCAGAATATAAATATGTTCACTTATTTCTGACCTCTGTTCATTTGTTCACTTGTTTCTTCATGGCAGGATATGAAGGCGGTGAGAGTAAGGCACTGTAACACAATGGGTTACAGCAGTGGAGCCCCTACTCTTCTAGCATCAACAGGAACAAAGTGAATGCCGTGTGCAAGTTTGAACGGAACACCATGGGGGTGTTATCGGGTTACTGTCTATTCTCTATCATCACACCTTTGAGGGAATCTTTCTGACTTTTACTCCCTTGTTACTGTGTGCACTTCACCTAATTCATATTCTTACTATATTATAGTAATTCTTTACTACATTTGTGTGTGATTTTGTGTTAGTTAAGTAACTGAAGGTTAATTAAGTAGATGAAGGTTTCAGGTTGAAACGTTGGTGGTATTTCAACTTATTAAATCACTGCAAGGAGAGAATTGTGTGCAACTTTCATTTACTTTTATTATAGTTAACTCATTTATCATTTTTTATAAAAATTGAGTGGGATACACAAGTAATAAAGAATAAATATAATAAAGTTTCACCTCATAAAGCATCCAAAGTTGTATTTTTTCATTATGTTTATACATAATAATGTATTAATTTTACCTAAGTTGTTCCAAACCCATAATTTAACAAACCCCATCTAATATAAAAAAAAACCCACATCACATTTGATATAACTGAACTGGATTCTAATAAGCTGTTACTAATAGAAAGCTGATGAAGCACCCAGCCATCACAGTAGACCTTACTCATGCTGGGACCAGGTGTATTTCATGGCATGGTTGGTTTAGTTTCCATGACTCGGATTTCCTAATCCAAGTCTTCATTATAATGATGTTATCTAGGGATAAGACTAATTTCACTTCTGGGAAACTGTTTACTTCTGGGAAATTCCCTGTTGAGAATGTCTTCAGTTTAATCTGTGTCCAGCACAATGGCCCTCGGGTGTTTAGGGAAATCTGAAAGATAAAAAGTAAACAGTCAGTGTAGCAGATCCATATTTGGTCAACATATTTAGTTGCCTGAATAGCACTTGTTTTGGACACGTTAATATTTATGCCAAGGGGAGAGGTGGGTGTTCGTAGAACGGACAGTGCCTTCAGTCGAGCTGCTCTCCAGACACAGAGAGGAAGATGGCTGCTTTGTTGCTGTTGCTGATTTGTGCTGGAGCTCTGCTGTATTCTGCGGAGGCACAGGAGGCTTATAATCAGCTCCCTGACAACTACAAGAAAGGAGTGGATATGGTTTTGAAACAACTCAACTCTCACAGTGGAGTCCAGCACCATTTCCTCTTCTTCAGAAGTGTGGGAAAGTCAGACATTGAGGTAAACCTGAGTCATCTGCGTTTATATTTCCATTTGAACAAATGAAAAAAATATTTTTGGCCTGAGGAAATGTTAATGCAATACACTGGATTATCTGATGGTCTGTTTAAGACCAGTAGAAAATCAACAAGATTTATTTGTTTCATGATGATGTTGTCGACGAGAAAAAAGGTACAAAAAGGATCAAACATTTTAGTGAAACCCTACTATGTCAAAACAGAAGTGAAGCCCTGGTTTAGTAATAGTTCAAATGTCCTTTAAAGTCAAAAACTTTTCTAAGAAGGTTTGTTGTTTACTCTGTTTCTCCTGGAGGGACTTCTGGGTCAAAGTTGTTTCTATCTGCTTTAGTTCATGTATGTCAGTAGGTTTTCAGCAATGGCCTGTTTTCTGTCTCAAAATACCCTGATATGGTGTGACAACCATTTTTGGCCAAATGATTGAATTAATGTTATGTTCTGATAAAAAAAAAAAAAAAAAAGAGCCTAAAACCAGCACCGCCACCATACTTCCAGATGATAACGGGAACTTCAATTGTGCTAATTTGCTACATGTATGGTTATTTTCAGATTGAATGATATGAGATTTTAGCTTGTAGTGTACATGTGGTTCACTTTTTCCTCAAAGGGGACTTAAATGTTTAATCATTTTTCTTTTGTCAACAATTACGTTAAAGCTGCACTGGGCACCTTCACACATTCACACTCCAAATGGCAGCAAGTGGTAACTGTTTTGAAGAATTGAACTTCAATAACGAGAAATCATGTAACGTGACGTCGGTAAACTGCACGCTCATGTTTACCAATCCGGCCGGTCTGTGATGCTTTCCACCAAAGGACACCAAAGGGACGAGAGAGGCTAGAGATCTAAGAGATCTAACGTTGGTGAGTCCAGCTTTCTCTGCACGGAGCGCTCGCTCTGTTTAGGAGACAGTTTGGATTTCATTCTTAAGTTTTGACTTGTCATTTCCTGTGGGTGGAGAAGTGACCGTACCCGACATCAATCAATTAATCAATTAATGGGGATGGGATGTTCTTCTCTATTATAGCCCCACATTGAGGCTGATTTAGGATAGGTCTATTCTTACATAAATATTTTGCCTAGAGCAGCTTTAAGTGATTATCAAATTGAGACAAAATGAGACAATTAGCAGGAGGATTCACAAACAATTTTTTTACCACTATATAACTCTATAAATTGACTCCCCACTATCTTGCAGTCTGGATTTGGGGTGAGATACATCTACCATAACTTTCACCTGAAACCTACCAAGTGTGCCAAAGGAACAGTTGAAGCAGACCCTCAGAGATGCCCGTTAAGGAATGACAGAGTGAGTGAATCTCTTTGTTCTGATCACGTCAAAGGGCATAGCATTGATTCCAAATCCATAGCCAATCCAAAACATCAATATGTCTTCATATTTGTTCTGCAATTGCTTTACAGCCATTGATGGACTGTGCAGTTTGCTACAAAACACTAGCAGATGAGATAGAAACCTCCCCCAAGCCGTACATACACTGCATCCAAAGACCAAAACTCACACAGGTATACGTCTCTCATTTTCAATGTTGTCACACTGTGACCTGTATTCCTGCGCTGAAAAAAACTAATTTGTCTGTACAAGTGTTGAAATCACATCTGTTTTACAATGACACCTCCTTGAAATTGCTCAACACACATCTTGCTTTGCTTCCTTTGTTATTTCAGGAAATGAGGGCTTCCAGGATTGATCACTGCAGAAAAATGAGTTACAGCAGTGGAGCTCCTACACTTTTGGCTGTGATTTCTGAATGAAGGCGGCTGCCACATAACATATACAGCATAACACAATATATCTGACTGTGAAGATACTGAAGAACTTGTAGTAAACCTGTGGCATGCTCATTTTGCTAGAGTGAAATTCCTATGACATGCCTCTTCTTGCATCTTTTATTGCAAATATCTGACATCCAGTCTCAATTCCACTGACTGAGTAAACAGCTAATTTCTGTTTAGTTCCTCGAAATGTCTTTGATTATTAGATCTTTGACCTATAATAAAGATGCTAATGTTTAGGCAAGCTCTCTTTTAGCTCTGCTGTGATTCATTAGATGTTGCCTTGGCCATAAATTCAATATAACCCAGATGTGAGATTGTTTCACCAAAACACTGAGGGAGATTTTTCATTTTGGGGCTTTATGGGAAAGGCAACGATAATGTGAGACAGATGAGAACAGTGCAACACGATGTAATGTCTGCAGTGTGTTGTAAGAGGCCTGTGATGTAATCACATTGCCCAACCCCTTTATGGGCTGCATTCCTCATCGTGGATACCTTTCCTTTACGAGAAGAGCAGAACTTTACTTTCTACATAGGAATGAGTCCCCTTGTAAACCACTGATTGCTTAATCAAGCTTAGTACCAAATGGACATGTTGTATTATGTTGTTCAAACTTCCTTGTTGTATCTCTAAAGTTTGATTTGCCTTGCCATGAAAGTCCTAAACTTTTGAAGGGCAAACAAACTAAAATGAGACAGGATTGTGAAAATATGTGACCTATCATGCATGAAAACCTGCCAATGGCCTTTCACTCTCAGACAAACAATGGCCGCATTTATCTTCAAATTCTTGTGCAAGACTCAGTGGCCTGTGAATCGCGGCTTCAAAGCTTTGCAGCAGTCCAGCAATAATCAACCCGCTAAAGAATATCCTTCACCCAGCTCCGCTCCCCACACCCACACTCTGTTTACATTCAAAGCAGGCCCAAGCTCAGCCAAGCTTTCTGGAGCTCGGCCCAGGCAATGGTGGGGAGACAATCGTTTAGTTTCCACAACAAGGTCGTTTGTGGTTATATACGGCTCCTTAATCGTCTCACTCAGTTTACCACAAAATAACATTTCTGTAAGTCCTTTGGCACCACAATACTTTTCTGCTGGCTGTATTTTCTGATAAAATAGTTCAGCCAGCCCAGACATGCCTCTCTTAGTGCTGCTGTTTGAGTGGTTGATCACTCAGTATGAAAATGTCAGACTCCTCCCTTATGTAATTGGGTTCATACTCTCATAATATGGAATTTAATCAATCATACTCATTTGCACTGCCAGCATCTCGCTCATTACAATGCCTAGCATCCGCACACCTTTTTGTCTCTTGCTTGCTAGCCAGGGGCCTATCATCATCAGCCTTTATTTTGAAGAAGACTGTCACACATCTTAAAGCAAGGGAAGAAACACACCTCTTGTGAGTGACAGAGCTGGCCAAAACACACACTAGCAGGCAACTACTAAGGTAGGCTCACATCCCTTTAAAAGATACTTTGCGTGCGCAGAAATCGGGTCAGGTCAGGGGCCGGCTCTAGGAGTTCGATGAGGCGGCGGCGGCGCACATGCACAGGTTCTGAAGGTCTCCCTGGTGATGCGCTGAGGTCTCTTTTATACTGTTCACTGTCCATTGGTACAGCGGGAGTGGCAAGAGATTACTAATGGGGAACACCTGTGATGTTCCTGAGGTGGTGTGGGTGTGTCATGGGGCTTCTCTAATTGTCAGTGCACACACACAGCAAGAAACAAACATGCAATCCCACAGCAAAGTTCATAACGACCTGCATGCTCATGGTCCACACCTACAAATACATTAATATAAAAAAAATAGTGACAAGAGAATCCAGCCCCAATTAACTACCCACCCCTCAGCCCTCAGGCCACTGCCAGGTTACCATGTTGTTTTGACCATGTTGTGCCATTTCATTCGGCGCCCTCACCACATAGACTATTTTATTGGATGAATTGCTGGGTCAGGTTATCTTACTTTGTTGGCCCACTTCATTTTAACAGGCAGAGCACTCTAGAGTGCCATTTAAAAAAAAAAGAAAGAAATCAATTGTATCATAAAATTAATTATATTTTTACTTACACTTGTGACCCTGGTGTTTCTGTGTCTCTGGGGTCTGAACCTTAGTAGGAGAGGTGTATGTTGCTTTAAGATGTGTCACACTTGTAAAGAAAATATGTACTGATACATAAAGAAAACAAAAGGATATAGATATGATCACACTATTGATAACAGTGAAGTGTCTCTGTCTCTGACAACAGGAGGATGGTAACTTTGTCATCTATGGCTGGAAGCCCATGTGGTGCTCAGACACGGCAAACCCAGACGCTTACCGTCTGTGCATGCAGGAAGACTGCAACCTGGCTATGTACAACAAGTCTGACAAACCCATGTGGCACATAAACTCCAGCAAGGACAAGTATAACGTGCTGTGCCCACCTGGCTGACGATGGCACTCTGTATGTGCAGAGAGAAAGTGACGACATTTGGAACTCTTCTTCCTCCAGAGGCATGAAGTGATGTCTTGAAAAAGAAGCTTTTACATTGCAGTGCTCTGTAGTTGAATGTTTGGGTGTTGGGTTGGAGTAACCAATAAATCTGGCATGTAAACCTGAACCCAATAAAAACATTGTTTGAAAACTCACAAATCCTCTTTGTGGTTTAGTGGGTTATGATAAACAATAGAAGGGGCTTGAGTTCCTGTCTCTCTGACCTCCTTGAAAGTCTTCATTTACATTACAAAAAAAAAGTTTGTCTAAAACTGATTTTTTTAAATAGTTTTTAAAAACTTTAAGCGATACATTTCCAGACAAATCACAATAAAATGTGTATTTGTACTCCTACCCAGAGGGAATTACATGTATTTAGAATTTAGGTATTTAGGAAATATGAGCAGTCTCTCATGAGAAAATGAGGTAAAAGATTTCTTAGCCCTCTTGTCAGATGTTAAAATGATATTATTATATATTAGATGCTTGCCTCATGACATGGAAGTATCCTGGAAGTATCATTTACTGTATTGATACAGGTAGACTGTGGACATGAAGGGATGCACCTGGTCAGCAACAATGTTTAGGTACTCTGTGGCATTCAAATGATGCTCCACTGGTACTAGGGGGTCTAACGTGCATCAAGGAAACATTCCCTGTACCATCACACTGCCACTGTACTGTTGACACCAGGCAGCATGGATCCATAGATTCATGTTGTTCATGGTCTTCTGCTCCTACAGCCGGTGCACTTCAAGTTTTGATGAGTTGCATGCTCTGAGATGTCTTTCTGCACACCATTGTTATAGCAGTAGTAGTATAGTAGTTATACTACTTATACTATACTATATACCAAGATATTGTTTGCATAATTTTGGTCCGTCTGTTAGCCTGAACAAGTCTTGCCATGCTTCTCTGACCTTTCTCATCAACAAGGCATTATCACCCTCAGGACTGCAGCTGACTGGCTGTGTTTTGTTGCACCATTCTTAGTAAACTCTAGACACTGTGAAAATCCCAGGAGCTCGGCTGTTTCTGAGATGCTGATGATGATGTGTCTGGCACCAACGATCATACATACGTCATAGTTTAAAGTCACTTAAATCACACATCTTTGTCTACATTTAGTTGAACAGTAACCGAACCTGTTGACCCTGTTTGCATGCTTTCTGCTTATGATTTATTTTACACGTGACTCATTGTCTGAGGCAGGGAGCTGTTTGTGTAAACGGGGAGCTGCTGAGTGTATGCCTAAGTATGAATTGCCTAGCATTAATAACGTTTTCCTGTAATTATTAAATGATTGGGTTTCATTTCTTTGACAGGAAGGTTGAAAATGCCAGTTTTCTAAAATGTTGTTTTAAATAGCCAAAATGTTTTCTGGGGCAAGGCCCTGAGACCCCCTAATGGTTTGGATTTTTGGTTTGGCTATGACTGTGCTCAACAACTATTTTGTAAGCAAGGGTCTTAAGACACTCCTAACTTTGTCAGTAACCCATAATGTGGTTTTATTTCATGCCAACTAGCATTTTTTAAATCTTTTTTTCCATAATGTGCACATCTCAATTTAGAAGGAAAGTCTTACAGTATGGCGCCCCCTCTTGAAACATTTCCCTCACTACCAGTTTTGTTTTTACCTCGTGATTTATTACAGACATATTTGTCATTCTTAAATGTATTGTCCAGGCACCCAGTACAAGGATTAACAGTGTGTGACAACAAAGCATGTATTACATGTATTTTGAGGCTGTGTCTGTAAACGTTGGAGTAAAGCAGACTTGCATTTTGAGTCTTAATAAGTTAAGAGATCCAAAAAGCTGATTTTCTATTTACAATTCAAACTCTCCAAGAAACATATGTAAACACACCCAACAGGATTAACTCTGGACTGCATTTTAACTACTGACATAAAATAGAGCTTGCCTCACGGAAATGGTCTCCAGACGTTCAGTTTTTACAGTCAGTAGAGGACTGACTTACTTTATACTTTATACTCATTTTACTGGATAGATCATAATGACCGGTTTTACTTCCAAGTTGATTGACCAGCCACCTGATACAAGGGCTGTCAGTGAATGAAGCTACATTTTAAATGTGTTTTGTATTTTTATAAACACATATGTATTGAGTGTTACCATAGGTAAGGGCAGGACTACTGTATTTTAGTTTTGTAACCATTAGGCCATCCTGCCACCCATTTTCCACCATGTGATCTGCCATCATTTACTGTCTGCCTTGGGGTATTTTATCTCACCTGCAAAAAGTAATACTTTGTTTCTCTTCTTTCAGCTTCTGGTAAGTCACTATTCAGATAAATTAGAGTCTAACTGATATGGGTTTTTGAAGGTCGATATAATACCAATATTTTGGTACTGAAGCTGTCAATGGCTGATATTTTGTGCTGATATTCAATTTGTTTAAATCTTTCCATTTTCAGGCCAAAAATGACAAGTATTCAGTATTTCCTCCAGAGTGTTATTCTTTTCACCGTGGAAAAGTCTCTGAAACAGCATTTATACCATCATGGGACACTAAAACTCTCCATTGAAACTTTGACTAATGAAAATATTTTAGGAAAATATTATTACCTTTAAATGAAGAATTAATTCACAAAAGTTATTATTGAACTATTAAATGAATAAATAAATTGTGCAAATAAAATAGAATTTCATTGCAGGTTTTATAGACCGTTTTATGCAGCTATGGTCATGTCAGCAGTGGACCACGTGACTGGCAGATTGTATTTAATAAAGGACCAATCCAATCTGATATAGCAGCAAACACATACATTAGTCTAACCCTGATACCTATAAATATCAGAGAAATGTGTCGTGGTCTATACATACACAGTATACATAATCTATATAGAGCTAACCTTTTAAGGCAGCTATTGCCTCAATCAATGAATGTTATGACTGACCACAGTATATAATTATCACAGTTTTACTGGTAGAGTAAAAGGGAATCATCTACATTTGATTAATTGCATGAGGGACCGAATTGTTCCCCGAAAGAAAGTGATGAACTACTAGACATCCTCACAGGCAGCCAGGAGAGTAGCACCTCTGATGGCCTCTCTGCCAGTGAAGGAGCCTCACCCCTCCTTTCCATCCATTCTCCCTTGTGGTTTAGGACTCACCTTTTGAGAGGAAGGGGAGCACCTGCTGGAATTAAAGTGCATTGCAATCTAACTGTACAGTTTGATAACGGCATACTTACAAATGAAAATGATTTACCTTTAGCCTCTCTGGGGGAGAGAGGGGTGCACAGGGACAGCCAGAGAAGCAATTGTCCCTTGTACTTTTGCTCTGGGTGTCAAACAGCCCTTTCAGATTTAATAAAACTATCAGAGCAGGATACTAATCAATGGACAGGAAAATGACCAGTCTGAGGAGCATTTTTATGTTCTATTTTTCTCAAAATGTCACCAAATCAGAGAACCTGAGTGCTATATTTTTTTCAACACAAGCATTGGTCAGAAATAATGTGTGTGGCTCCTGATCTTTCTCTCAAAAGTGACCCAAAGTGGACACTTTGGGTCAGTAAAATCAGTAAAATCTCTTAGTTGGGAGTATGTCTCAGGACCCACCATCACATAAAGTAGTTCCCTTTTTCAGACTTTCCCTAAGTGTTGTAACCTAGTTATCTTAATATAATCTGTTAAACGAGAGAGTATCTGTATCTTGTTTTTTTTACTGAAAATTACTGATTTTTGTGACTTTTTAGATGTGGTGCTATTTTTGTTACAAGGCCATGGTGCTTTCAGTCTTGCTAATACCTAACTGGACATTTTCATTTTAGTTATAACTTGATAAAGTGCTGAAATTCATGTGTCTAAAATCATGTTAACATACTCTTTCTATTCAGGGAAAACATATACAAATAGTGAAAGTACCAACAATTGAAACATCATGGTATGCCAACATGAGAGCATTTTGTTCTGCATTCCACAGTCCTATCACCCATGGCACATTTCTTAAATTACCACCAAATTACAAAAGACATGTCTTGTGTATTCCAGTTTGAATTAGAGCTTGACAGAGCATATCAGTTGTCCTTGAGCCAGGGTCTATAAAAGACAGAGGTTTCTGAAGAGAAGAAACCTAACCCAGAGCTGCAGCTTCAGCATCAGACTCTAAGTCCACTGTTTTGTTTGCTCTGCGATTATTATAAGAAAGACTTCAGATATACTGTATCCTTTTTTATATTCCCCCTTGTTTTTTCAAAATCTAACATTACTCTCTATCGTGCATGGGGATGTCCTCCATTTTGTATTATTGAATCTTATCTGAGGCAGAACAACGGCGTGTGTGGAAGATCAAAATTAACATTTTCTAGCAATTCTGAACCACTGAACTCTTTTTGTTCAGATTCATAAGCAGGAAATACACATCCATGTATGATGAGCTTGGCACATGGGTGGAAGGATGTATTTCAGCTCAGTATTTGGGAATAGGACTAGTAATGTATTTAACAGTCCAATGGGGCTTTGGCAATCTGAAAACACCTTTTGCGTATCATGCTAAAATTGTAATTTGATGCTTTATTGATCTCTGCAAGGAAATTCTCTTTTTGCTTGCCCCTCTTCCACAGGCAGGTCAAAGGTCAGGGTCAGCTACAGAACAACGCCCTGGAGCTGAGAGGGATTCAGTGTCTTGCTCAAGGACACCTCAGCAGAGCAGATACTTTGCCGACATGGGGACATAGGGACGGATGTAAAATGGAGAGGAGGTGTGGTCGCCCCATCCAAGGACTTCAAATAAACTAGTTAGGAGATCATGCTGGTTGACAGCTTATTCCAACACAGCTGTATCATATGTAGGACTGAATCTCTCCAATGCTCAGTGCTCAGTAAACAGCATGGGAAATGGTGTAGCTGCTTGTCACTGCCTCACTACTGTGATTTATTTTGTGTGGTGCATCTGGAATTTGATCAGAAATCTCAGATAAATAAATACAGAATCTTTTCATTGAGATGATATATTTAGAGCTTAGTACAACAAAACGTCCCCAGAAAGGGTCAATAGCTCTTTTGACGATGACAAGGTGTCGTTTCATGCCAGTGCCGATCCCTCCCCTTGTCAGCACAGCCATTTCTGAAACACCATTCTTAGTGTGCCTTACACATGGCTTGTCTAGACAGCGCCATTGCCGCCAGTGCTTCTTGTGCCAAGAGTAAATCTCATTAACAGTGAGAGGGATTGGCAAAGCAGGAGCTCACTGGCTCTCTGTGAGGACAGGGTGCTAAAAATAGAGCGAGCGGGTGTTTATTATATAGATCTGTGATTAGAAATGAACACCAGTGTGTCTCTGATATTCTTACCACTGGTGCTAATAGTGTTGCTTGTGTTAATGATGAGACATGGAAGATGAGCAAAGGCATGTTCAGATAATAGTGTAGCGATAGTGGATTGTATAGAAACCCCAGATTAACTTTCCATGTGAAATAATCCATCAAGTGTAAATATTCTGCATTAGATACATTTCATTTTACAAAATGCATCCGTTTACAATGGCTGGTATTGCAGCTCTTGCACCAGAGGTTTTTTTTACATTATAACCACTAGATGGCATGCTAGGTTTATCCTACATAACTGAGCTCTTAAACTCCGGAAATCTCTCCCTGATACTGACAAATAAAGACAGAGTACCGTATTCCTTCTGGCTTGGGCTCAAAAGGCTGCATACTGTACTGCTGCATGTTTTAGTTTTGAAGGCCGGGAAGTGATTACAGTGAAGGCAGCGTTGTTATTATTCTTCCCAGTGGGTTGTATGTTGGTCAGTCTGTTCGGGTTAGTGTGGGACGTTTTACCATATTGTTATATTATTCAGGAAAAGATTCCAAATAGAGGTTTAGGATTATTTTAAAACACATAAACTAAGGAGCTGGGCAAAGAGGACTGCTTAGTGAACAGAACAAGGCCTTCCCGGACTGGTGTCCAGTTCAAAGAATTATTGACAACTGCTGCTGCTGTCTTTTTCTTTGCTCCTCAGATGGTCATACAAATGAATCTTAAACTATCCTTCGCCGCCCACCTCTCTCTCTTACTCTGTCTGTTTCTAACTGTCCTAAAGTGGAAGGGGAGGGACACCATATGAGGAGACTCCCCATCAACCCCAATGTTAAAATTCACCTTATCTGTCTCTTCCCACTGAAGCGGTCAGAACTTTTCCCATATTCCAACAATCAATACAACATCTTTGTCTTGTCCTCTGTCACATATTTATTGTTATTTTTGGGAAACAGATGCATAACCATTAAAATCTACTCATCTTGAGAGTTTTGTATATTCTTGTGCAGAAAGGTGCACAGTAACTCATTGTCAAAACTGGCTACATGAAGAAGACTAAAGATCATCAAAGTCCATACTTGTGTCGTTGTGGGGAAAATTCTTCCCAAGGTATCATGGAGGCAATGAACTTCTAAAGAGAGCGAGAACAGAGAACGCATCCTTAGTTTGAGATGGCCTGTGTGCTTGAAGTTGCGTGATCAATTAAGACGCACAGTATCCATTTTCTGTTTCAACCGGTTTCTGTACAATGGCACTGTTAGGACGTGATGCGTCGTTCTCGCAATGAATCTTGGGGCTTCCCATTCGTTTTAATCAGCCAAGTCTCCACTGGGATTTTACCTGTCCCCCTTGCTCGCGTTCTTTAGTTTTTGAATCGTACTTTGGCCGTTAGATATTACGTCAAACGTGTCATGGAGGACACAAGAACGCAAACTGAGAAAGACCCAAAGACTCAGAGAGTCTTTTTATGTATTATTTTGCCCTTTATGACACGTTTGATGTAATATGGGCAAAGTACAATTCTAAAACGAAAGAATGTGAGGACGGAGGATGGATAATAATCCCTGAAAGTTTACTTGCCAAGGGAGGATATATGAGATGGGCCGAATATAAAATCCAAGAATTCCACGTCAATACTTGTCACTGTGGAAAACGTTCTTCAGAAGTTGACTTGGAGCGAATCAACTTGTCATGAAAACGAGCGCAGAGAAGCATCTTTACTGTTGTCCCGTCGCTTCCGGGTTGGAACGCCTCTCTGTTTCCAGGATACAAGTCTGCGTCTATTCTGGGTGGTTTACGGTAATTCTCTCTGCGCACTGTGCCTGGCAGGAGCTCGCGGTTTCTGAGGCAGAGCCAACGACACTGACAATGACGCGTGTGGAAGATGATCAAAATTAAGTCTAATCCATAAACGAGAAGGCATTTGAAGAGAAGAATGAACGCAATGGACTTGTAGGAAAACGTTTTGTTTTACAGACCAAGCTTTTATCCGCGTTTCTCTTCTGTGAATGTCCAGAAAACAAAAACATTTCGCAATCTATTTTACATGCAGTTTAGGGCGCATGAGGTCTGGAATATTTCCCCTTTATTCAGTTCTTCCCACGACCTTACAATGTATCCACTGCGGGGTTATTTCTGCCCAGTAGTTTTTATCTAGGGGCTGGGAATTTCCTCTAGCTGGCGTTCTGACAGAAAAGGCCGTTCAGTGCTGGTTTCATATCAATTTTTCTCTGCAAGATGTTTTGAGCGCCAAGGGGCTGAGGCAGAACGCTGGTGTCGTCGGGATTCTTCATTGCGCAGACAACGGCGACGTCTACGCTAGTGCTCGTCTAGTTACAACAAACGGGAGGGGGTGAAGTGTGGAAATACGGAATAAAATGACTATGTCCGTCCCGGAGAGGAATTCAGGATCCGAGGGAAAGGAGGAGGAGAGCGAAGATGAGAGTGAAATCCTGGAGGAAAGCCCGTGTGGTCGCTGGCAAAAACGAAAAGAGCAGGTTGGTTGGTTTACTTGTGTGTGCTTGCTTTTAAATCGCCGGTGGCCTTTTTTTATTATGAGGGAAGCCATGGTGATGTGATGGAGGGATGAAGTTGCCCTAATGATACGATTCTCATCATGCAGGACATCCTCTGTTATGCCAGGCCAGATTATTACCCTAATATGTTGCATCCCACTATAAGACTATAACGCAAATGGCACACGTTGGACTGCTTTGCCCATATGTAGTCTATTTGAGTTCCCAAATAGGGGTTCAGGGACCTCCAGGGGTCTCAGGAAAAACAATAGTTTAATTTCACTGTTATTTCACTCGCTATTGAGAGAGTACAGTGTTAGTACAGTTTAGCATTTCCATACTAAATCAAAACTAACAACAAAAATCTTCTCAGATGCTGGTCCTTAAAATCTTAACACATGACATAAACAAAGTTTTGGAACCCCTGGTCTGTTTTATGGACTGCATGATGACTGTGCCAGGATCACAGTAGTTGTTCTGTCCAGACAACATTTCAACAGCAGTACAAACCAGATGCCCAGTGGCCACACTTGTAGTTTCCTCCCATGTAAACAAGGCTCTGTTTGTTTCATGACTACATCAAAGGCATAAAAGCAGTACAGTGTATGGATTCCTAAATGACAACCGCTATTCGCTGCATCACTGGAAGAGTTGCTTTGGACTCGAACGTTTGATGTGGCTGAAACGGTTCACGTTCGCTATATGAAACACTTGCAGAACAACAAAAAAAAGTTTAGTGATTATCTGAATAGCTGTGAACCAGCGGGTGCTTCCTCCACGCACAGCTCCAGATAAGCCTTAGAAATTAAGTTGAAGGTTATCTCTGTTATACACATGCAGCCTCCGCTGCAAGCCACTACCACCTGACCTTACTTATTTTTTCTATGCTGGACCCCACACACACAGCCACCCCACCCCTGGTGTTTTTCCACCCATTGATTACCCATTTGTGTGTATGTATGGTCTTTTCTGGGTTGACTCCACCATCATATTTCCATTTTACCCCCTAATGAGAGCATCAATCAGTTCTCCTTTCTATATAACCATCACTGCTGTTTTATTTCATTTGGATTTTCCTCACTAGCACCTTTTTAAAACCATATTTCACTTGGATATTTCACTAGCATAACATTTTGACTTTCCACTTCCACCTTGACATGACTCCATGACCACTCAACCTCAATTGCAAACAGGCAATTTTTGGAAGATGGCACACAACAGGCAAAACATTTATCTTAGTTGCCAGGCTTTGGGATTTATGTGTTAAAACTAGGCTAACGGAAGCAAAATGAAAGCCATGTGACATAATCTCTATGGTGACTGGCTCAACCAATAACAGTAGCCGACTGTTCATGAACCCACACATGCATTTGAAGGCTAAACACTACAGCTGTCATGCCAAAGTGAAATATTACTTTAAATCAACCCAGGTGTCCGGCTATGAATTCAGAATTCAGTTTTTTGTAGCACTGTATAAGCAATGCAGACCATATCGTGTCTTTCTTACACAGTTATATAAAGTCAATCTAAAAAAAAGTGAGGCATTTAAGTCAACACTTCTGTTTTTCCTATGTGAAACTGTCTTTCATGACACACAAGCTTTGAATGACTACATGTGTGCTGCTCTGACCAGCAGGCCTGGATGTGTTTAAACAGCAGGCTTGAAATTCACATGAATACTGGGTAAATAAGTTAGTGGGTGAAAGGTCAGAATAGACACTGCCATATCTCTCATTCAGCTCTGCTATGAAAATAAACACAGTCAGCACATGGTATTGTTGATTCAAATTTTTACTCAGCAGATAGGTGGAAGTAAAAATAGTGTTTATTTTGGTATTACATAATGTTGCCTGAGAAGTTGGTTGGTCCACATTATCCCGCTTGCCTCTCTCAGGGAGTGTTGGTCTGATTGTAAAGCAAAACTGTGTGAGCTCAAGCATAGCGACTGAAAAGGCAACTTGTGAAACTAAAACATCAGCATAGCTGGCTGGTAGCACGTACCCTGTGATTGCGTTGTCTGTGCCATGCCAGGATGGAGACATCAAGGCCAATGCATGAAGTCTGACAAAGGCCATGTTGTGAGTAATCACAAAACATCACCGTTGAGACACGAACCTGATAACAAAGAAGAATCTGATAAAAAATCTGATAAAACATGTTCATGTTATCTTTGGTCTGTTTGGTTTCCATAAAGAAACATTTCACATCACATGGAGGGATCAGACACTGTATGCCCTTTGGAGTACTCCAAGTCTCGGTCTTAACAGAGCATTGGGAAAGTCACATCAGCAAGGGACATAGTCCGCCTTGACCTGTCAGACTGTGCTTTTTATTACAGTCCGGGCTGGAGAGATTATCACTGGACCCCTGGGATCTGGGCTCGATAATGCAGCAGAGCAGACCCCCTGATAAGCGAGCCCATAGCCAGCCCCTTTATAAGCATAATGGTGCACCAGAACATTATGGTTTTCCTTCCAGTAATCACTCCGAGAAAGTCACATCGACCCCAACTGCACTCAGTTGCCATGGTGTTAATTCATGAGTACAGATGAATTTGTGAGGTTGAATGTGATGAACAGATGCCGTTTTCTGCACAGAGGTGTTACTCAAAGTTGCATGCATGTGTCAGCGCTCACAGAATCATAATTGAGAAACAGGAGGCAATGACACATACGTACGACTTCAATTAGTTGAACCCTTTTTTAGATCATTTGAGGGTGGATGTCTAACCGGTGTTTCAGGTTGAATTTGGGGAAAAAATGAAATAGAGACAGGTTATCACTGTCTTGAGCAAACATCATTCCTGCAAACCAAATTACGTTGCCACAATGTGACAGTTAAATGGTTTCATAAGCCCAAGGGGTTGTAGAAGTTCCTGGTTTGTCATTATCCACTCACCCCCATGTCAGTTGAAACTCCATTGAAGTTCATAGGAAACACAAAGCGGGTTAGCTACTAGTGCTAGTTCCATCTCAGCTTACTCACAGACAATTGACATGAACGGTCTGTCCATAACAGGATAAAATGTCCATCGAATTTCTCTAAATAACCTGTGCAGCATAATCCAAGTGCTTTATAGCCAAGCGTTTGTTTTGATTTTTAATTGGAAGTCCTAATCACAATAATAACAACACTGGGGCAATTACTCAGTGAAGCATTTGGGAGATTAAAACTATCTTGATATGTAGCTTCATCTGCAGAAGGCTAGTTAGTGAATCAAGACTATACCAAAAAGCTTCATTACTATTATGCCAAAACATTGTGCAGTGTTCGTCCTCTCATTGGGTTTGTTCATAACTTGTAGTTAACCTGAACAACCTACCTATTTCCCTGGGTGGCAATTTGATGGCCAACTATAACATTAGGTGTTAACTATTGGAGCGTGTAACTACAACGTGTAGAGTCTGAAATAGAATAGAGGTAAAATGACTACCCTAGAACGTAGCAACAACGTTATCAGCTTGTGAGTCAAGAAATTACCAGTCAGAGCAGGTTACATAGCTGGTATTTAATGTGTTTGCTGGAATTGCTTTATTTTCTGTGGAACCAGTTTTAAACCTGTGTTCCAGATGTGATGGGTTTTCCATATTTAGCCTACAATGACATGGTCAGAGGCCAGCCACATAGGATTAATCTGTAGGGTGAAAGGCTACCAACAAAAATGTTTGGCTTACAGTCGCCAAAACCCATAAAGTAGCAGTAGGCTGACAGTATTTTTGGACAGTACAGCTCAGTCGGAGCCACAGGCATGGTTGCCCCTCATAAGCCCGTGTCATGTTGTGGCTTGCAGTAAGTGTTGCCTTTCCTAAGGGGATCTTTCTAATGACTTGCACTTTGTAATGATCCAACAATGCAGGCTTGCTTACTGATTTGACAGCTGCCCTATGTGGAATGACATCCTCAGATTTCCCTGGAGGGGAAACGAGGGACAACCTGTTAACATGGTCACTCAGCCAATGGCCTGCTGCTCAGGGCTTAAGTCTACGAGCATTCACGCCCATTCATCCACTGGAATGCAAAAACAATTAGTGCAGATGAGTCCATTGATCCTTGATTGTTTTTCACTGTATGCTGAGCTTGAATAATGAATCAAGGAATATTTAATCTGATTTAATTGCACTTTAGCCATTTTCTCAGACATGTGGATTATCTATTTTGAGAAATGAAATTCATTCAAAAGCTTTGAGTAGGTGGTCCAAATTATTGCTACCACTGTACCGCCATGACCACCATATACCCTTACCTCCTTAAAAGTGCATTATTACTACAAGTTTCAGTGTTGTGATCCCATATAATTAAAGCTCTAGTTTTGAGACAATGTTTTAAGTGCACATTGGAAATGTAATATGCCTAAAGTCAACCCCGAACCACACAGCTATAGGATCAGCTGAAATATTCATTATTACAGCCAAGAAGATGAGATGTGATATACTTGTTGAGCCTGTTGATGATCTTGACACGTTTGCATGACATCAGAGTTCGTAGCAGTTTGCTACAAACTCTACCTAATTTTATTTGTGTGACTGTCGATGAAAGCGTTCCCAGTTAAACTGCTAGCCTGTGCGTGAGGCGAGTAGCTGCTGCTCCTCCTCTGGACGCAGAAGAGATTTATGAATAGTTTCATGATGCTGCCGCTGTGTCCTCTATCAGTAGCCACGGGAGTTTAAATGGCTCGGGTAGCATGAGAAAAACACCTCTTGATAGTGGCAGGTATGCTGTGCTGACGAGTAAAAATTAATCATATTTCATCGTAAATGAAAATATCATCGTAGCCATTTAGGGTGAGTAGGTAGCCCATTCTACTGTATTTTTTCTTTATCAAGACAGGAATGATGGCCACAGCCGCTCCCTGATGAAGAAGTTTTCAACAAATTTCTATGGAATTATTGCATATTTCACTCAGAATTTTACATTAAGATGCTTCGGCATTGTCGTTGCACAAGAAAATAACATGTTTTAATCAAGAAATTCTGTGCGATTAGTATTAAACTTGACATAATAAGCAATGATGAGAAAAAAAATTGTTTTATTTTGATCATTTGTTCAGGATATGTTCGTCGAAAAAGAGGTCTTAAGTCTGATGTAAAATAATATTGACTGACATTTTAAGATAAACAACACATAGCTTAAATACTGATGTAACTTGAATACGTTTTGATAAGAACGATTTTATGTGTGAATGGGTTGAGGCACGTTTTCACTGTGTTCAAGTTCTGTCTGAAGAAAATGAATCATTTTGTGACATGTTGACGTCTGGAGCAGTGATGGTGAACAAATCTAGTGTTAACAGGGGCTGTAACACTCACCGCTTTACTGCAATACGGCGATAAAAGCAGCATACCATCAGGTTAGGCACATTACTGCAAATACCACAGTTTAATCATCTGTTTATTTTAGCTGCTTTTTTTTGTTTTGAAACCCTAAAAAAGGATTATTTGATGAAAAATTGAACAGATCTTTTAGGAATTATTCATTTTGGGCCTTGCTCTCAGTCAGTAAACCTTTCATTTGAATGAACTGAACATTTTTATAACTTTATAATTCCATGAATTGAAACCATGTGTCACACCAGTGGATTAGGAACCTGACCACAGTTACAAAAGCAGAGAGTCATTAGTTAGTTATGATAAAATGTGCCTTATCTTTACCGCCTGGATGGACCAAAGTGGTGGCTAAATTCAGGGCTGTTTTGTTTTACAATTTCACCTACAAACTTAATCAAAACTATTATGAAATTGCTCAAATTGTCTTGGTGATAATTCCTTTATATAGGCTTATGTCGTATACTTACAAGAGTAACACGTTTTTTCAATTTTTTCTTTTTTTCATTTTACAAAAGATTACCTATGATAGGCACACAAACCATTTCATAAAATAAAGCAATTTTCATCATTAAAAGCTAAAGCTTCATTTGAATTTGACATTGCGAACACAAAAATTGTCACATCAACTACCAACACACAGATTTACAGTTCTGTTGTTTTCCATGGCCCAGCCTGCCATGTTACAGTACAGATAGCATGCTATTTTCATCTATGCATTTTACAGCTGTTCTTAAGATTCACTGCCCAGCTCTCCCTCAGCAGTGGTGTTAAAATGATCTTGTGTCACACTGTTCATATGAGCCAAGTATTGTCCCTGGTGATCTACAGAGCTCCACTTTTGTGTGTTCTTTTGTACACACAGATACTATGACATGTGCAGTTATACTCTAAAATACACAAACTGGAATTGGTCATTACTTTTTGCAGTGTACTTCCTACTCTTTTACTACCACCAGTGCATGGACACAGCCTGTTTGTACAAAACAGCCAGCAGCACCTGCATAGGACCTGTACGACGGTTTTAGGTACTGTTTACTCAGTGGGCAGCTGCTAGGGAAGGCAGCTATTACTGACCTCCAGCCTGCTACTAGCTTAAAGGAAAATTCCACCCTCAGATAGTCTTACACTGTTATATATCATCAAACGGTGATGTTATTTGTGATGAAGTGTAATTTCCTTTTTGTTGTACTACTACCTACTTTCCCTCAAACTGTCTTGTCTACTACTACTTGTTTACCAAAATGCCTTTCAACAACCCCCAGAGAACATGCCTGAACTTGTTGCACTTCAGCTGTGGGTTTTAAGTGTAGGTGGACAGGGACAATTCTGAAAGTGATAGCAATTGCATAGTAAGAGCGGCATCGTGAATTGATGTACCCCTGTGCTATGGGCTACGATGTGAGCTACGTTACGGCAAACGACAGAACAGATGGCATTCAACCTATTAAGCTTCGCCATTAACAGGGCGTCACCTTCAACAGCATAACGAGTGATGCTCTCTTAATGGTGTTATACCTGAGCTATTTCCATTTCCTCTGTACCACAGAACCCATTGGCTGCTCAGTGACATTTGTATGTTTGCAATCTCTACAGAGGAGCTGATGAAGTTGTTGACCATGTGATCCTGAGGGAGCATGTCACCTGGTTGTGAAATGTGAGCAGGTCCACCAATGAGGCCTCTCGGGGTCATCAGATCTGATGGGATACACAGAGAGGTAGCTGTCAGCGTTTTCCACTCTAGTTGTGTGAAATGGAGCTACCCATGCTTTCTGCCAGTCGGACGGGGAAGCTGGCGTGAAAAGGTATCCTCTAGGAATGGCTGACATATGGTTGAGGCTCTTGCAGAGCTGTCATAGTAGTTCGAATCAAATGACATCCATGTCTTCCAGGAATTCCTCGCATCAATTTGAGCATACATACCCTTTTTAAAGAGGTTGAATTCTTTTGACACAGCTGTTTGAAAGAAGGTTGAATGTTGAGTGTGTGATCTTAGAGATATTTTGTACAGGAACAGAACTTATTTTTCATATTTCTTGCATCACTGAATTCACGCAGAAAAAGAGATCTGACATTTGTCCCGTAGAAACATTAGTACTGACAGCTCCATTAAGATTTGCATCATTTTAATTGCATAATACCCTCATTTTCCACCTCTCTTCGTTTATCGGTGTCAGCTGCAGAAGTCAGCCTTTATGTCTCTGCCTCCACTTGCAGTTGAATGCAAGGTCGTAAATATGGAAAGCCTTCCTCAAAGAATCTAGTCTTGTGTCTGTGATGCACACACATACTAGGTTATAATGATAGTTTTAGAGGTAGGCTAGTTCCTGTCATCCATTGTATGTGTAGCCTCTAATAAATGTTTTTCCTACCACTGTCTACAGTAAGCTCTGACTGATTCCCACGAGGGTTCCCAAGGACTGAAGCACGTTGATTTAAAGGGCCTCGTAGTGTATTGTGCAAAGAGACTGTAAAGACAGTAAGAGACAAATTGAAGTGTTGAAATAAAGCTTGCTGGCTTCCTGGATATTGAATCAGAGGATTTCACCCACCACCCCCCCTACCTTGATGCCTTAAGGCAAGGGCAAGGTCCTCCACCTCCTCACAATTTCCTTGACTTTTCATCTGCTGGTCTACACTTTGATCAAAGAACATGTGCATAAATATCAGCCCTAAAACATAAAACTAATCCAACTGTGTAGTCCAGCTGTAGGTGGCAGGTCAGAATACGTAACCGGTTGCATAAAGCCTCCATAAACATGACCAACAGTACAACTCTTTTCTCCAGTTTAATTATCAATGAAAGAGAGATACTACGTACACAAAGTTTCACAGACATGCTTTTACTTACAGCTTCAAAGTGAGCTTTCTCCATTTAGTTGACCCCATAATAGTACCACTTTGTCTGTGTAGGTTCCAGTGTTCATTCTTTGCACTGCACTTGAACAACGGCTTCCCCTCACTATCTTAACTTTTGAAGCCAAATGTAGTGCAAGTCAAATATGTACTTAAAAAGGGTTATGGTGGTAACAATGGGCCTCATGGAAGTGCGTACATTCATATTTCAACTAGCTTACTCTGTTATTTATTTCAGGGTTGTTCAGAGGTGTGCATAAAATCTGTTTGTGGTCGAGACCACTCACATATGGCAGTGCCAAACTGGCTGTCTGTCGCACCATTGATTTTGGTAATGTTTCATTTGAGATGTCGATTTGTCACACATGCAAAACCACACTGCCCAGACCAATGCATTATATCACTTGATTATTTTATCTCCATTGCCATTTGTTCTTTTCATTTGTGACTCCTTTTACTAAATCAGGAATACAATTAGCAGAAGATGGCTAAAGGATGTATCTAATAAATGATATACATTTGCTCTAAGACTGTAATAAACCACATGACAAGAAAATGCTGCATTTCACAGTTTGGGTGGTTGCAAAGTCTAGATGTGCCAAATATGGGGGGATTAGAGTGTGATGTTATGTAAATGAAGGTGCTGCACAAACACACACTCCTGCTAAGAATATTTTATTGTCATCATCAAATATGAGCTAGTGTATGAAGAAATTGTAAGCTATATGTGTATGTGTTTTGTGAATCCCATGTTGTTTCCTGAAGAACAAATTTATGGGAAAGTGATTATGCTGCTGGCGTCATGCCTACTGCCCTTCTCCCTGGAGATCAAACAGTCCCAAAAGGAGACACAAACAAATGTCACATGACTTATGCGTAAAACACAATGCACAAATAAGTGATTTGTATCTGCCCCATCATTTGAAAAAATGTAAACAATTGTGAATTTTTAGACTATTCTTGCGCCTGTAAAATTGCCAAAGAATCCACAAACGCTAGATGCATTAAACTAACCAGAATAACCATGAATAAGACTGTGTGCAGTGCACAAAATACAAGCTTGAGAGTTTAAACATGTAAAAATATAGATGAATTAACTTAACTTCTTTCTAATTATTTGTCAAACCCAATCATAATGATGACAAACACCATAACATTCACAACTTTTCACCACAAAGGCTGCATATATGCTGCACAGCAGCCATAATGGATACATGCTAAATTGGACACAGTGCAATTCACCTTTCATTGTTTCACTGCACAAAATCTATGTCAAAGTAGTCCTACACAGATGGGTTACAGATAGTAAAATCACTCTTCATTTATTTGTGCGTTGTGTTTTACGCACGAGTCATGTGGCATTTGTTTGTCTCCTTTTGACACTGATCTCCATACTTCACTTCCTCCTGAGCTGAAATTATATCTAGCATCTTTTTTTACCTTAGTTTACCTAATCTCTGCTTCAGTAGCTGAAATCTCACCACCACTCCCTCAAATATCTGCTGTCATTCACGCTCAGGGGATTAAAGGAAATTTTGCTTTCAGAATTAGAATTTGCCTCTCTGGTTTATGCAGCTCAGGCGGCTGAAAGTAAAGCAGGTTCCTTTTATGCAGGAGCCAGAGTTGAGTTAAAAGTGCATCCCAGCACCCATCAATCAACAAGATGCCTAATGAATTAAACAGAGCTTCACTGAATGAATGGTCTTGCCCCCCTACACAGTGA
>OOFE01021452.1:0-11538 GCA_900323365.1 Monocentris japonica | reverse complement strand
CTTCCATTTAAGAATTATGGAGGCCACTGTGCTCTTGGGAACCTTCAATGCAGCAGAAATTTTTTTGTAGCCTTCCCCAGATCTGTGCCTTGACACAATCCTGTCTCTGAGCTCTGCAGGCAGTTCCTTCGACCTCATGGTTTGGTTTTTGCTCTGATATGCATTGTCAGCTGTGAGACCTTATATAGACAGGTGTGTGCCTTTCCAAATCAAGTCCAATCAAATGAATTTACCACAGGTGGACTCCAATCAAGGTGTAGAAACATCTCAAAGATGATCAAGAGAAATGGGAGGCACCAGGGCAAAATTTCAAGTGTCATAGCAAAGGGTCTGAATACTTATGTCAATGTGATATTTCAGTTTTTCCTTTTTAATAAATTTGCAAACATTTCTAAAATTCTGTTTTCGCTTTGTCATTATGGGGTATTGAGTGTAGATTGATGAGGGAAAAAAATGAATTTAAACAATTTTAGCATAAGGCTACAACATAACAAAATGTGAAAAAAGTGAAGGGGTCTGAATACTTTCTGAAAGCACTGTACCTTTATATTTAAATTTGTTTAAGGATGGGCAATATACAGTGAAAACATATGGTGATATGTATTAACATTTGCCATCTAAGCATGGCTCAAAAAGCAGTTGTGTTGGTGAATGCAAAAAAGTAACGACTTTGTTATGTAATGTCTGTAAGTGAGATACCCAAGAAGGAATATTTAACTCGCTGTCTTTTCCAGGTATGCACGTTAACCAGCGAGGATAACCGGGAGATTGGCAAGATTCCGGAGGATGAGCAGCTCCATGTGCTGCCCCTTTATAAGGCTTCCAACACTGATGAATTTGGCAGTGAGGAGGGTCAGCAGGAGAAAATCAAGTCAGGAGCCATCCAAGTCCTCAATGCCTTCCGGCGCCAGGTGCGCATGCTTGCAGAGCCCGCCAAGTCTTGCCGGCAGAAGAAGCTGGACGCTAAGAAGGCAGCTGCCAACAAGAACGCCATTCTAGACTCCCTTAATGCTAAGGCAGAGAAGGCCCTGCAGGCCAAGTCGAAAGCTGGCACTTACGAGAGTACTGTTAAGAGCTCTCCTGGGACAGGTACACTGATGTTTATATTGTGTTTATATGTGTGCTTAATAGTTTAGCTCTAAGTGTTAAATTGTGAACATTATCATTTTATCATTATCATTTTCTATGTTTGTTGATGCATCTCTCTGTTGGTATCATTCTCTTCTAGGACCCTTCACAGATGCCGTGGGAGCGACGCTACAGTCAGGTCAACTACCACACCCTGCCGGGGCCCACCCTCAGCAACTACCGCAACAGCAGCACCAGAACATCCTTCCCCCATATCCTGGCTCCCCACACCCAGCCAACTATCCAAGGTTCCCCAACCACCCTGGGCCTTTTCCAAGCACTTCCAAGCCAGGTAACATGTATGCCCCTCAGCCATCAACACCAGCCGGCCCTTACCCCTCCCCGCTCCGTGTACCAAACTCTTACATTAATGGGTCAAATCGTCCGTATCCAGGTTATCAGTGTAACGGAGGAATGCCCCTTGATAATTACCACCCTTACTATGCTTCAAACCCAAAGCACCTTGACATGTATCGGCAACAGCGGCCAACGCTTTACCCAGATCAGCAGTACAGTGTACATCAACGCTATGAGGTCAACTACCCTCCAAGGTATGAGCCAGGTTTACAGGTCAATGGTTACAGCGCCTGTAGTATGAGGCCTGTTCATTCCATGGGCTCTTACACCCCTTACGGCCCTAATGGAGTTTCAGACCCCCGGTTTATGGATGCCCTCTCAAGACCACCATCAGCCCATCCAAGTCTGGACTATGCAGCTGCTGTAAACAAAGGCAATCAGTTTGGTGGATACCCAAATCCATACCTTACCCAGAGCCCTCAAATGTTACCCCCAAGCCAAGATCCTTTCCGTATGCAAATCAAGACAGAGATGGGCATACCTGGCCCACAGGTGCTTTCTGCCCCACTAAGTGGTGAGTGTCTGACGCCTGCAACACAGTCAGGGTTTGGCCTGCAAAATGGGAACCTTGTGGGACCCAGTATCAAGCAGGAGCCTGGAATACCGCAGACACCCACAACACCCCAGAAGCCTGAGATGTGGTCAGACAATGAGCACAACTTTTTGGACCCAGATATTGGTGGTGTGGCAGTGGCACCCAGTCATGGCTCCATCCTCATTGAGTGTGCAAAGCGGGAACTCCACGCCACAACACCCCTAAAAAACCCAGACCGCAACCACCCAACACGCATCTCCTTGGTCTTCTACCAGCACAAGAACATGAATGAGGCCAAGCATGGTTTGGCATTGTGGGAAGCAAAGATGGCTGAGAAGGCCCGAGAGAAGGAGGAAGACGCAGAGAGGAATGGTGGTGAGGGGACACCCAGCAAGAGCAGCAAGAAGGGGGTGAAGCGTGAGCATCCTGAATCATCTGAACCAAGTGGAGAGCCTCCTTACAAGCGTTTTATCCAGACACTCATGGAGGGGTCCTTGGCCTGCACAACCAACACCTATGTCAGTACATCTCCCTATGCCTTCACCAAGGTCACAGGGCCCTACAGTCATTTTGTGTAGAACATGTTCATGAGCAAGAAGACTGAGAAAACTGAAGGTGCTATATTTATGACAAACTAAGACCTCAAGCACCACTGGCCTCATTTAGAACACTCCTCCTTATCTGAATGGTTAGCAACAGTGTCAGTAGTGAAATGAACTTGTGATCAGATGGGATGACCTTCCACATCAGGTCTTTCACCTCTTTAACAATCAAGCTTTACTGTTTGACCCAACTAAGGATGTATTTATTTTTGTTTGGTTACTTCTGCAAGATACACACTGTCAAAATCTCTGGTGCTTCAGTCTGACACACAGCAGGACTTGTTTTTACGTAAAAAAAAAAAAAGTTTCATTTTTGGTGACTTTATTTTTCTTATAAAATTTTCACTTGGAGAATCTTGGCATAAAACACTGACTTTGTGAATGACAACACTCACGGTGCTAAAGTGTATGCTTATTACCATTTATTTTTATTCAAATGCCTTCACACTATAACCATGTCACTCTCTGAGTGACAAACACTTTCTTGGTGAATTATGTCAACAGAATGACACTGGACATACAGTCTCTTTGTCAAATCATCATCAGCATAATAGTTTTTCACAAATTAGTGTTTCTTAGAGCACTTTTGATAATAATTAGTTAAATGTTTTAAATTCTATTCCTACAAGAGAAATTAATTTCTAAACATCCCTAATCGTAAATTCAGTAAATGCATAACAAAGGGTTATTTGATCCGTAAAACTGTTGAAAGATCATGCAAATGAATTTTTTTTACATCATTATTGTATTGGTGCTTCTTTCACTTTCCTATGTCCTTTATACTGTAAATTGAGCCATTCTAATGGTGCATTTTTAATATTTTGAGAGGAAAAATCATTGTGGAGCATGTTTGTCATGTTATTTTGTTTTTCTAGGTTTACTTTGCTGTCAGCAACTATTTCAAAGTTCCTGATTACAGGTCCATTGAACAAACCTGGATTGTGAATATTACACGTAGTTGTGTGTCTGTGGTGTTTAGTAAACATGTGCTTTTCATACACTGAGGAACATGAAACAGGGTAAGCTCAGTGTCACTATCACGGTTTCAGAGGGCAGCTGGCTTGCTGTGGGGTCTTTAATAACTGTAATTAATTGTAAGATAAAAAGGTGAGATTTGTACAGTAAATTAATTTTCCTTTTTGGAATTAATGCTTTAGATTTTTGTGTTGTTAAGAATAGTAACAGCCTATTTCTTTTTTTTTTCTTTGGGTTTCAACTGATTTTTATTTTATACGGTGCTATTCGACCTGCTAGAAACATAATGTGAGACTCTTTGGGCAGTGAGAAGGCTATTGAATGATGTACAGTACCTACCTGTCATATACCTCAAAACTAGTTTGGCAATAGGATTATAACACAAGTTTTCTTTTTTCCTTTGTTTTCTATATTGCTTTAAAAATGTTAATAGCTAAATCTTCAGGCCACCCAAAAGCAGAAAAGTTCATCGCTTACTTTCTTCATCATCAATCTGTTAGAAAGTATTACTTGAACTTGAAGCTTTGATGTTACTGCAAAATCAGGGACATTTTCAACTAATTTTATGTACAACTTCATCACCTATATTCATCTTTTCTTTTCTCATTCAGGGATTTGCCTTTGCACCCTGAATCCCAATATATTTCTTGTCTATTATACTTAAAAAAGACAAAACTAACTTTGTGAGAAAAAAATATGAACATTTCCTGCAATTTTTGTACTTATGTTTTAGTTGGTAGAGTGGTGGTAATCTTTTCAAGGTAATTTGAACATATAATATGCACTGAGCTGACTAAAGGGAAAGTATGACATTGACTAGGTAAGGAGCAATGTATTTGCTTTTGCTAAGAGGCAAGACCAGGGCAGTTGTTAACGTAGTTGCACATCTTTGTGCCTGTGTATAGTTAAAATTTATTTATAACCACTAAGCAATTGTATAATGACCTTTCTCCCCTGTCTATTTGATTTAATTAATGTGATATATAATGGAATGACGGTTATGTTTGAGTGACAACTCACCCCACTCTTTAACATATATTCATTTTCTGAAAGCACTTCATTTCTTTTTCAGGAAAAAAAATGTAATAAAGAATTACAAAACATTTTATTTAAAAGATTGTAAATGTGTTAAAAATAAATTATGTCACATTGTACATACCAAGCATTTGTATTGCAGGAATACAACTCATTCTTTGATGTTGATGTAGGTTCTTGTAGTTCTGTCAAATATACCCATGGCCCCTCTATCAGCATATCTTTATCTTTGTTTTTTTCAGGTTAACAGAACGCTCATGGTTAGATAATCCAGGAAGTCTTTGTAAATACTACACTCACTGTCAAACACAGCAATGTTTACAGTTCTAGGATCCTGTTAGCTCAACATTAGAAGTTATAGTTTTTGTAAACTATTCCAGTTTTGTAAAGAAAATTTAAAAAAAAAATGTTGAATTTCGTTGTACAGGACCCAGCTACAGTAGCAGGTTGTGGTTGAGAAAGCAGAGGTGTCTAAGATATAGCGGGTTAAAGCATAGCCATACTTGAAGATGCTTCAGAGTGTTTCTGAGTGAGTCAACATTACTTGAATAACTTTCTGAGCTTAACTAACGCACAAAGGTGCTCAGCTCAAATGTTGAGCTGATACACACAGTTGATACACACTTTTTGCAGTTAGACACTAAAGGTATAAAAAATGTGCAAATTTTTGCCTGTCCTTTTATTTTTAAGGCTTCCCTAGTTCTCCTGAAGTTTGGTATGCTACAAAAAAAATGGAATTAAGGATGGATATAAATACTGTAAGTATTGTAATGTACTGAATGCAGTTTATTTGAAAGCTGTTTATTATATCATTCCTGATATTGCTGAGATGTGGGTGTTTTTAATAAAATTTATATTTATTTAAAGCACTTTAATTTGTACCTCCAAGTTAATATCCAAATCCTGTGCATGAAATATTGTCTACATGTTGAAGTTTTTAAATGTGATGTGATTATTGTTGAAACGAGAAGGAAATGAGTCATTTTCACAACGTAAAAATTGTATTTATCCAAACAAGAAAGAAAATGTTTACTGGTTACATAAAAAAAAATTGTGTCTTCTTTATGGTGGCAAACAAACTGAATATGGTGTGGAAGGAATCCGGTACATTAGCATCCTTAAATAAGCTTGAAACTACAGTTGAAACCAACAAAATCACGTCTCAAACATTAAACATTACTAAAACATATGTTCAAATGTACCATTTAACAGAAAGGAGATCAATTATTGGTGTGATTCATTTCTAAATTACAATTTATGTTACCAACAAAATGATCATTCTGGCATCCATTATGTTAACATTTTGAGGGAAAAACAAAAACATTGATTCATTAATCAAGATGACAAAAAGGTGACTTTACCTTCTCCTGCTTATATGGTCAACAGATAAAATAAGTTGGGTGTACTGTACTAAAAGTAAATGACCATTTCCTCTCTTCATGTCATTATGGCATAGTAAAAGTAGGTATCACCTCATTGAAATTAGCTCAGAATGAATCCTTATCAAAAATAAATCCAACTGCATACAGAAGATGCAGCAGTTCTGGGAGTGCTTCACATCACCATAGGTTTTGTGGATTTGAACAGTCTTGAAGACTTCAGAATCACTTTCAGAGAAAATGCCACTTGTCCACTGTACAAGGGAATAGATTTATAGAATGAAAATACAAATTTAGCTGCATATAACAACTTGCTTATGCCAAAGTTGCATTAATTTAGGTGTTATAAACTTACCCTCTGGAGGTACAGGAAGTGCATTACCAAGTGCAGGGGCCTGAGGAGTCAAAGCATACATGCACATGACAACTGTGTGACTGCCAAAGCTTAGAGTAAAATAGTTTGCTATCCCATTGTTGTGTTTGCTGCCAGCACTAGGAAATAACAGTATGGTAGCAACTGAACTTATAAGTTCTCACCGATTGGATGACATTTCTGGCCTCATCTGCGCTGCATTTGAAAGGGCTCTCACAGACAGAGAGGTTTTTGCTGTTATCAAACAAAGGACGATTATCAAAAAAGTTCCAGAAAATCCCCAGGAAACACTACTCTTTATATTGTAGTGTTACAGCAAACAAGGGCCATTAACTCACCCAGTGGGTTTCATATAAATATCAATGAACCAAGAATATATATCACTCACATACACACGCCGGTGGAATACCTTGACCAACTCACCATTCAATCTCTCCACTCTTAGTGTGCTTCTGCACTAGTGCCCTCCAGTGCTCATGAGTGGACTTAATGATCTCAACTGCAAAGTCCTATAAAGAGGACGAAAGGATGGCAATGGGGGAAAAACTCATCATTCGGTATCCCTAGGGAACAAACCATTTAAGCCCATCCAGTTTAAGTCACGAAAAATTGCACTGGACTGCAACCCAAACAGGAAAATAGGATATTAACCTAACTGTAGTGTGTCATCTACATGGTATTCACGAAGTCTATGTACCTTGTCTTTGAATTGTCCATTGAATGCAAATCGGTTCTCAGGCTTTCCATCTGGCAACTTATATTTCTTAAACCAGTCAACAGTAGCTTCCAAATGACCAGGCCGGCTCTTGCGTACATCCTCTATGCCTAAGCAGAGTAAAAAAAAAAAACATTCAAACAGAGAGAAGAAAAGAGGACCCCTTTACACCTTGTATCTGATATAAAGTAGATTTGAATCCGCTTTCCTTTAAAATTGGCATTAAAAATGTATCTCAACACAAGGAACGCAGATTGCCACGCCTGTCACCTCCCCTCGTAATATTTTCATCCTTTAGAAAAATGGCAAGTGCTCACAATATTATATGGTTACATGCACTTCTTACGTTGCAAATAAGTCGTTTTAGACAATAGGTTTACCTTGGGCAATAGCTGAGTTATAAGCAGCTGTTGTCAGTAGGATTAATAATTTTGTCAAATTGACAGCAAACACCTGGTCTCACATGAGTATCCTGACTATCCATTTTGATAAGTTATTGTTTTCAATACACTTGAGTTTTAAGTTACTGTCTGAGCTGCCTACCACCTCAGCACTTTGTGTTTCCTTGTTGGATCCGTACTTCCTCCTATTTATGTAGCTGAATGTGGTCTGGGCGTGCAACCACATTTACACTTTATGTGGCCAAATACATTTCTGACCACGTCCAGCCATTGTTTGGGCAAATAATCTTCAATAATCCATGCATGCTTTTGCACATATTATGCTAGAATGCATTTATACCTGATTTTTCAGACATGGCTCTATCCGGATAAAATCCTAATATCCATGACACGTCATGTGTAAATGATGCTAAAATCTGTTAGCCAATCTGTTATTAAACATTGTCTTGTTCCAGAAGTGATTAGCTGAGAAAGACTCACTATTTAGGCTTTGGGCATCTGGGTCCTCAGCATTGATGGCAATAACTTTCCAGTCCGTTTCTCCCTCATCAATCATGGCCAAGATGCCGAGCACTTTCACCTGGATCACTTGACCTGGCAAGCACACCTGCAGAGCAGGGGAACAAATTAAAAGCTCACCGTAGAAGATTATGTACAAAGTGTTAGAAACATCCTTTGACAATATAGCTACAGGTCCTGCAGTCTTACCAGGGTGCCGATGTCACACACATCAATGGGGTCATTATCTCCGCAGCACTTTGTTTCTTTGTCTGTGTGATTTGGGTCCTCCCATGTCTTTTCCAGCAAACAGTTCAAAAACATAAGAAATCAATTTTCTTGCAAATCTTCTAACTAACCAAGTAAATAAATGGATGAATCGATGTCTGGAAACCTAGTAAACCAAACAGTATTTCTTGTGACAAACTTAACAAAAAGGCGTTGGGCTTCCGCTTTTCAATCAACGCACAAAATTAATTTAATTTATGTGTTTTCAGTGCAGCTACAATATTAGTCAATGACTAGGATCAAAATCAATACAGCAGGAGAATAAAGGACATGCAAACCAACCCACTGAAGTCTTAATGGTTTTAGTGCTTTCTTACTAACAGAACAAAGCATAATAGTGTTAAGTCAGGCAAGCCGGAGATCATTTCATGGTGCTTCCTATTGTTGCTGTAATAAATCCCCTGATGTTAGACTCTTTCCTCACCTGTGGCAGAGCCCCGTAGTTCCAAATGTAACCTTTGTGAGGAAACACGTTGGCCACATATCGAAGCTTGCCTTTCTTTACATCTTGTTTGACTGGGTTTAGTGGTTCCTTTGTTGCAATCTGGGAATCAAAGTAACTATGAAAAATCAGAACTAAACAAGACCAGAAGCACATTTTCCAATTCCATTAATAAAAAGCAATTCACAAATGTTATGAAAAGCCACCAAAAGACCTCAATGAAAACTTTAAGCTGACTTGTCAATCCATTCGATCTGCTCTCTGCCTGAAGTGCTTTAATAATGTTAATACTATAATGTTATAAATTGGTTAGATATCCTAAGAACCGCTCCACTCAATAACTTCATGAATTACACAAAGGTGTCTGCTGAAAGACGTAGGGCGTACTAGACATTGTAGCAGCTATACTATTGCAAACAATAACAGCTATCTTGAATAGCCTGTGCTTACCTCCATTTTAGCATTTGACCATCGAGGTACCTCCACAACCATGTTAAACAGCAGCTGAAATGACAGAAGAAAGCCATTTATACAAGTTGGGATAAATGTTTTCAGCTATGAAAATATATGACTTATAAAAATACGTATTTGTGTTTGACAATACCTCACTCTCACTCTTCTTAAGTTTTTTAGGTGGCACATCATTGTCCTATTGCATGACAAAAATGAAGCATTAAATGACACAAAAACTTTATTTAATGTTCATTTAATTCCTCAAGATAAGTCAGCCCCACTATACTAGGCCAGAACTGAAATACCATCACTATCAAAACAGTTACCTGTTCTTTTTCCGCAAAAAGTGGAATGTCATGGAAGGGTGAAATGTATTTTCCTTCAGAGTTTTCTAGAAAAAATAAAAATATATACACTTGTAAGGCTACATACAATAAAATTGCAGAAAACTTTTGTGAGCATCGATATGGATTATGAAGCATACAGAAATAAGGATAAAAAATAAGGATTATACCCAGATTAGGCAACCAAATACAAACAACAGTACACAGATAATGATAACACAAGGGGCAGTAATATAGGCTTCAGAGTGACTTCACCCATTGTATGATTTGATTTGAAGTATTGGCACGAGACCTCATAACATGGAACCTTTGCTTTACCCCAAAAAATTAACTCCAATTCATTCTTTGGGGACAGACATGTAGAATTCAAGCAGCATATTAACATTTTATAGTTTTGTAGTTACACATCTATTTGTGAGCGTGAACGTTTTTTTTTCTTCCTGCATGTAGAGGAAGTAATAAAATTCGTCAAGTGGGCCCCTGTGTGAATTCAAGATGTTAAAATTTGCGATTTGGAGCCAAACACGTGTATACTGTGTGTTTGGAGGAGTTTGGAGAAAAAAAAAATATGTCTCTCCCAAGTTTCAGTCGTCATGGAAGGATAACATTATACAACAAATTAAACGCAGATTTGTATAATATTTTCAATGTTATTTTATGTTATTTTCTTTTAAAAGTGACCAGAATGCAGGAAACATGGACAATGTTGCCAACACATTGAGAGGTTGGCAACATTGGCCAAAGGGAAGCCAAGCATTGTCCAGAGGAATATTTCCTTACAAGGTGAGTTAGGTAAGTGATACTAGTCTGTCACTAGCCCTGATACATGCCATTCTCTTTCACTCTCTGTATTGAATAGAAAGTCAGTCCAAATTCCACTGCAAATTCTGGCAGTTGAACGTTGCCTTGCCATCACACATGCCTCGCAGAACATGGCTTAAGTGCTTTGCCAAATGACTGGATCTACTGGGAAATTTTGCAGCCAAACAGCACTTATTTCACTCAAATCTCAACTTCTATATCTAGTTGTAGTGGCCGAAGTTAAGAAATTCCACACCTGTTACGCAAAACTGCTTTGTTAGCTCAATGTAGCTAATGCAACTAAAGTGTTTGCTGTCTCCTTATATATTTTGTTTGCAGTTACAAAGCTTACACACATTAGTGAGACACAGGGCGAGCAAGCATCATTCAATACGAGGTGAGAGTTACCTCGGAACAAACTATGGAGGTTATCTAATTCACTTTATTAATGTACCCACTTTCCCTCAACCTGCCTTGTCTAATTCTACTTCAGTTCGTAATTTCCTACATTTCCCAGAATGCCTTTTGACAACGCCCAGAGAACAGGCATGAACTTGTGTTCAGCTGTGGGTTTTACGTGTAGGTGGAGAGAGCAACAGTTTTAACACTAGCTGTTGTTTCCAGTGGTGAAAATGGGAGAGTTGCCAGTCTCTTGTCACTGCACTGCATTCTGGTCTATCAGTCCCACGAGGATTTCGCCAAGCTTTTTCCTGATTATTGCGGCCCAAAATTATTGAATTTGCAGCGGCTTTCATCAAAAACTGCGATGCAATTTGCGATATTTTTCATGTTATCTTGTGGTAAAACAGCAGGAATGGATGAAAAGTTCAAGCCCCCCCCCAAAAAAAAAAAAAAAACATTGTAAACTGCCCACTTTTTTAAGTTGTTTTTTTTTTTAAAGTAGTAGAGTAATCGTCACACATTAATACCTCCTGGGGCCGCCGGCTGAAAGCTTGTTTTACTAAACATGATCTCTGTCTCGTGCCTTTCTTTTTCTTTCATTCCTTTTTAATCCTTGTTTTTATTTTTATCTGTTTTTTCCCTTTTAGGCTGCAATGCAGCAAATCTACAACTTGTTATTACATCATTAGTTGACCAGTCTCGTCCCGCTCTAATCTCCCTATCAGGCGTGTCAGGTCTGACAGTGCTGCCAGTTTGACACAGAGAAAAGGAGAGAGAGGTCCGGACCGGAGATCACATCTAATTATCCAC